>VYZM01019761.1:0-24739 GCA_013398915.1 Dromas ardeola | reverse complement strand
CCCCCCCCAGCTTTGTGTCATCAGCAAACTTGCTGAGGGTGCTCTCTATCCCCTCATCCAAGTCGTTGATGAATATATTGAAGAGGACTGGGCCCAGTACTGACCCCTGGGGAACACCACTCGTCACTGATCTCCAACTAGACTCTGTGCCCCTAACCACTACCCTCTGAACTCTGTCTTTCAACCAGTTTTCTATCCACCCTACTGTCCATTCATCTAACCCACTCTTCCTAAGCTTCCCTATGAGGATGCTGTGGGAGACCGTGTCGAACGCCTTGCTGAAGTCAAGGTAGACCACATCTACTGCTCTCCCCTCATCTATCCATCCAGTCACGCCTTCATAGAAGGCTATCAGATTAGTCAGGCATATCCATTTTTGATATTTGCTCTAGGACCTCAAAAGCACCAATGTGCCTGGATTTTGCAAGTTTTGTAATACGTGTGACTACATTGCTTCCAGACCAAGGGCATATCAATACTGAATGCCAAGTTTGGTGCCAAAAACCAAATTTGTAATTAGTTTTTATTCTTTTTCCATCAAAGCATTATTTGCAGCACTGTGGATCAGCAGTAGCAAGACTAACAGTGGTCTTCAACCACGAAAGAATGCCTCCTCATTAGGACTACTTTCCCCAAGGGAGGATGAATCATGAGACAGCTGGTACTCAAGTATTTTTGGCTCCTATCAAACTACCACCAAGGATAGGCAGACTAAAAGTTTGCCCTCCTCCCCACCATCCAGACAAAACACTAATGCTTTAGGTAAAACTGCATAAAACCGTAGCAG
The DNA here is from genome assembly GCA_013398915.1 of Dromas ardeola. Classification (NCBI taxonomy): domain Eukaryota; kingdom Metazoa; phylum Chordata; class Aves; order Charadriiformes; family Dromadidae; genus Dromas; species Dromas ardeola. Next base: position 23,952 of record VYZM01019761.1, on the reverse strand, counting down.
ACTCAAACCTCCGCTTTGGCCCATCATAAGTTTTGTATTTGATGTCACAAACTTTTATATCAATCCTCTGTGAATTTTTCTTCCCTAAATAGTGGACTTACAATTCATTTTGGTTCCCACAAAAAGGAAAGTTTTTGACAGTTCATCACAACTTGCATTACATGACCCCGAGCTCTGGGTTCCTAATCCTATGCTTCTGTTAGAGGTAGCATTTCAAAGAATTTACTGGTGGTGAAGAGTTTTGCTTTATCATTTATTCATTTAGTGTTCCGGCTGAAATCATACTGCATTAATCCACAGCAAGTTATATTCTCTGTTGTGAACAAGAAGAAAATATTTTTCTTGGTATTTCTATTTCTTTATCTCTTTTTGTAGACATTTCAGCTATTTCAGAGCATTATTTCCCCAATTTATCTTCAGCATATCTATTTTCAGTATGAAAATGATATGGAGAAATGCAACATTTCTACTTCATCCACCATATCCTGGAAGGAAATTAGTTTCTATTATCATGTTGTTAAATATTTATATATTGATATAGTTTTCATCTTTGTTAAATTAATTTCCTGTAAATGTACTGCATGTTTATGAATGAAAAGATATATTTTAGTAGTAATATGATTCAAGCATAACTGTTTATTTGACTTAAGTTTAATTACATAAAAAGTAAGTGGGAGTGCCTGATTAAAAGTCAGCTGATTATGTGAACAGTGTGTTTTTCCTAAGCTATGGAAAATTAATAGAAGCTCACAAAAGAATGTGTTGAAGTGTCATATTTCTGGTTTTATAGAAAAAAAATGTAAAGCATTCCTTTTACTCAGCTGCAATCATTTCCGATTTATTTCAGACTTCGCTTATTCATCACCTTGAAAAGTTCTGATCGGTTGGTGGTGATATTTACAGAAATTTCCTAAAGAAAAGCTGTGAGTATAGTTGTCATGACACCTATCTATTGAACATTCCAACATCTGATGATAAATTTTAGACGTTTAATTTTTAGTGCTATCTGATGCTTTCCATGGCAGGAAATCTGGTGGCTTTCCTGCTTTAGGGAGGAAGTTGCCTTAAGATTTCCCATCCTCTTGAGGCTGTGATATTGGCTTAGTTTCAGGAGACTAGTAGGTTAGCTTCTGGCAGAGACTTTCACTAAAACATTACCTAAATCAGTGAGACACTGGGTGCCTCATTTCCCCATCTGTTATACTCCGTCTTCTGTTGAGACAACAACTGCTTTCTGTGTAAACGTGCAGCTTCTTGAATGACAAAGCCACAAACTCAGTAACATTCCTTGCATTCTCTTTGAGCAGGAGTCACCTTCTGTTTCTGTTTGAAAGTGCCCTCTATGACAGGTCTATGCCCTGGTCTATGACAGGCAGTTGTCAAGTTTTATCGCAGCACAGGTAATAAAGAATGAAAAAAAATTAAATTACTAAAATAGTCAGTTTTAGCCTTTGTGCCTTACAATATTATGCTTAATGAACAACAAAAGTAAAATTGTTCTAGCTCCAATTACGCCATTCTTTCAATCATCTGAAATGCTTCAAGAGACCAAAGTTATGTATCTTCCAAATGCCCTCCATTTCTTGACACAGAGTTATTATTGGTTTAAAAATTCTCTATTTCCTACATTACCTGAACATAGCTAGAGTCTTTTTTGATTCAACTGTGTTGCAAGTGTACAGAGACAAAACAGAAACCAATAATAACATTTCATTGGATTAGTAAGGGGATTATGCCTGAGAGAGCTGCTGGAATTGAGGCCCCCTCCAGACACCAGAGTGAAAATATGACACACATCCCAGTCTGAACTGGCAAATAATAGTCCCTTTCCATTTCGGGCACCAACCAGACAGCAGTGAAGAAAGTCACAAAAGAGAGTAGGCAACTACATCTGCAAGGAGGAGGTAGAAGACACCAAACAAAGCAGGCTCCACAAAGTTGCAAACAGATGCGGTTTTTTGCATGCATAGAATAGCAATGTTTTAATGCCCAGGATCTTTCGCATGGGAAAAAAAATTTCTAAGAGATTAAGCAGATTATTTTGGGATTGTCTGGAAGCATGTATCTGCCTGAAAAATATGCAAATGTCTTTATGGGTCTCACCATAAAATATATAGCATAGGCATGAATTCAAGAGCAGAATTTCTCTCCAACCTCCACAACAGTTTTCAGATTTCAGCTTCTGGATTTGTTCTCTCTACACATACACACATGTATTTATAATTGCTTTTATTTTAACATAGCTAAGATAGAGCTAAGATACTCTGGGTTTAGCTGTGAAAACATCAAAAATTGCTTCTCACCCCTAAATTCTTATATGACAGGTTTTAATGAGGACACTGGCCAGATACTGCATGATGCTCTTTTCTTCACAGCTGTCCATATTCAGTGAATCAATCATAAGACTTCCCAGGAACAAACAAACAAGGACATTTTATCTGTGAGTTTGTTTTTCATTTACATAAATTAGCAATGTATCCCTTACCTCTATTGCTACAGTTTATTTATATTCATCCATCAGTATATTTACTAACACATTTAGCAAACTGTACCATACAAAATTAAGTTGTCTTTCCAAAGAGAAATGGTATATAACTCCAGTCACATAAATGCTTATGTACGCTAAACTTTAAGCAAATTAACAAGGAAGTTGAAGGAAATTAATGTTCCTGGTACATAAGAATGGCTGTTCTGGGCAAGACCATGCATTCATCTAGTCCAGTACCACGTCTCTGACAACATGCAAAAGCAAAATGCTTAAAACCAGGGAAACAAACCAATACTCTCCCAGAGAAAATCTTTGCTTATTGAAGGTATACACTGAGCTTGATGTATTTGGTCTGTATTAGGTAACAATTCTCTTCTATGACCTTGCTCAATCTTCCTTTGAGGCCATGGAAACTTTTAATATCCATATCATCTAGGAAGGAGTTCCACAGCAGCGGAAGCAAACCATGTGCAATGGTTAACAGACCTACACTGTGCCGAAGTAGTGTAAGACTAAAATACTCTACAGGCTTTTTCTTAGAGCATCTCTCTTCAGAGCATATTCAGACATACTTTTTTCCCTACCCATGGAAAATAGCCAGGTTTTACAGTGACTTGAATAATTTGCCCAATAGAGCTGAATTCATTCTTTTAAACTCCAAGTATTTTTACCCAGTACTTCAAAAGATTCTTCCTCCTTAGTCCTAAAGCAAAATAAAAGTAAGCTCCTCCAATCAAAGTCAAACCATTGTTTCAAGATTTTTAGGGTCAATAATTTCCCTTTTGTTGTGGATGTATCAAAACTTTCTAATTCATTTACTTTAACTAAACCAACTAATTGATTAACTAGGCAGTTGTACACACTACCCAAAATGACTAATTAAACTTCAACTGTGTGTTATACAGATAGGAGGCAAATAAAACATTACACAAGGAGACAAATGATCAAACTTTCCTTCTTGGTTCTATTTCCTGCATATACTTATGGGTGAGTTTTTAGTCCTTGAATCGCAATCGCTTTATATACAATGTGGAAATTATGGTGCTTATTTTCTATTCTAAAGAATAAGGGATGTAAACAGTCTTCTGGTCAGTATGCTTGCCTAGCCAATTTTATCCTGAGCTGTGTAAAAAGAAGTGTGGCCAGCATGTCAAAGGAGGTGATTCCCCCTCTCTCCTCCACTCTTGTGAGACCCCACTTGGAGTACTGCATCCAGCTCTGGGGTTCTGAGTACCAGACAGACATGGACCTGTTAGAGCGGTTCCAGGGATGGGCCATAAAAATGATCAGAGGACTGGAACATCTCTCCTACAAGAAAAGGCTGAGAGAGTTGGGTTGTTTAGCCTGGAGAAGAGAAGGCTCTGGGGAGATCTTACAGTGGCCTTTTAATACTTAAAGGGGGCTTATAAGAAAGACAGACAGGAACTTTTTACCAAGGCCTGTAATGACAGGACAAGTGGCATTGCTATGAGGATGTTGAGACACTGGACCAGATTGCCCAGAAAAATTAAGGATGCCCCATCATTAGAAGTGTTCAAGGTCAGGTTGGAAAGGGCTTTGAGCAACCTGATTCAGTGAAAAATGTCCCTGGCAAAGGCAGGTAGGTTGGAACTACATGATCTTTAAAGATCCCTTCCAACCCAAACCATTCTGTGATTCTGTGATTCTATGATGTTTGTGTGGTATATGAGTGCTCTGTGTGCGCACCTGGAATGCATGGGAATGCACTGCGAATACATGTTCAAACCTGCAACTAGTTGGACCTGGGGGCATGTAGTTGCAACAGCATCACCTCTCTTGGGCTGCCAGATCTGGCCCAATTCCCCTAACAGTTTTGTGACTTAGAAATTGCACCAAAGTTTATTGCACCTCCTCTTATAAATATGATCACAAGCTTCAGTAGGGGGACTGTAAACTAGCAAATATATAGTGAGAAGTCATTCAAAATAGTATATGGCAGCCATTATGCAATATTAATGTGCAGACATACAGAATCACCCTAGTATTCTGAAGTGGAATAAATCAAAGTTAATAATATGTCTGATGAAAATTATATTTAAATATCCAGAGGGCTTTATCACTGTTTTTACAGTACTAATCAATGTCCAGAGTACTGAATCATATTGAAAATGGGATAGCTACCAAAGCAACTGGGTTAGGCCCTGGAATATCTCTTAACGTGACCTAAAAAAAGAGCACCCAATGGCTGTGGTCTGTCAGGCTACATTTTTGACAGAGAGTGTTGCTTTATCTTCCTTTTGAGTACCAGTGTAGGGGTTTTTTTTGTGGAAATGAACATGTTGAAAAAGCTTTCTTTTGTAAGGATCTTCGAAACATATTAAATAACTTCTCTTATTTTTTTCATAATGAGTTCTCTGTTTCCATGATTCCATTAGAAGCAAACAGTCAGTATATAAAATGTGATGTACTTGGCTTTATTTCTAAGACAAATACTGTTCATCTTCAATAGCCAAGGCTAGGTTCTCATAGAACACCTGCTGTGAACTAAGAGGAGAAAACAAGAGAGGAGAGAAATACTGCACGTACAATTAGTCCAGAAAGGCCTTGTCTAAGCGGGAGCCGAAAGTTCCAGATTGAGAAATGAGAAAATACGGAAAAATGTACCTTGCCAATTCTTTCTGGTTAAATTTGCAAGCTACCAAGCAATGCCTGGTGAACAACTTCAGCTGCCACTGCTCTGCACTTTTCAGGAGTGGAGCCTCAATAAATAGCAAGGTGTGAACTCATGGTGTGCTGTCACGGTTTTGGATGGGACGGAGTTGACTTTTTTGCTGGCAGCTGGTGTGGTGCTGTATTTTGGATTTGGGGTGGGAGTGGTGCTGACTGCACGCTGATGGTTTTTGGTTGTTGCTAAGCAGTCAAGACCTTTTCTGCTCCTCATACCACCTCACCAGTGAGTAGTCTGGGAATGCATGAAAAGTTGGGAGGCGACACAGCTGCGACAGCTGACCCCAACTGACCAAAGGGATATTCCATGACATCACGCTCAACATATAAAGCTGGGGGAAGAAGAAGGAAGAGGGGGACATTAGAAGTTATGGTGTTTGTCTTCCCAAGCAACCGTTAGGCGTGACGGAGCCCTGCTTTCCTGGAGATGGCTGAACAACTGCCTGCTGATGGGAAGTAGTGACTGAATTCCTTGTTTTACTTAGCATGCGTGTGTGACTTTTGCTTTACTTATTTAATTGTTTATCTCAGCCCATGAGTTTTCTCACTTTCACTCTTCCAGTTCTCTCCCCAATCCCAGCAGGGGGGGTAAGTGAGCGAGCAGCTGCCTGGTCCTACTTGCCGGCTGGGGTTAAACCATGACATGTGTCCATCTGGCACTTTCATGAGCACCACATTGAATATGAACAAGCAACTAGCTAAGAAAAACAGAAAACTATCCCATTTACTGGTCCCTTGTGCATGGCTGCTGTTACTCAAGGCACTGTAACCGTTCTTGTACTCTAAGGTAGACTTCCATTTCATCTTGAGTGTAATGAAAAAGACCAGTATTTTTTCTGGTTTAGATACCAAGCCCAGAGATTTTCCTTTACTGTGTGACCCTAAACAACTTCTCATGACAAGCTTTGAAATTCAAAAGCTTCCTAGATGTATTTTGTGACTGAAGAACTGAAGAGCTGTTCCATTTAGATTTTCATACTAAAATCTAAAATAGTCTGATCTATAATGCTTAACAACACAAGCAAAGGCGGAAGAATGTCTATAATCTCCTGAAGACCATTGGACTTGTCACGTAACAAGCATAAACAAATATTATACAATAGATTTTCAGAATCTTTTCTAAGCTATTGCTACTTTTTGTGTCTGATCCCTCTTTGAAGTCAGTATCAAACTTGGATCAGCTCCTCAGGTAATAGCTTCTACTAACTTTTGCATCTGTAATTGGAAATTACACAAAGTGTTGTCTGAAAACAGCATGCCTAAAGCTTAAGGGTTTGTAAATGACATTCACCCACAGACTGTGACACTTCTACTTAATAGCTCCACAAAATGTACATTCTGTCCCACCTAACACTGCTGTTTCTCACGTATTTTTGTTTTCTGGATGAACTTAGACTATTAAGGCACATACTTAATGGGTTTGAATGCAAAATGTATTCTTGATGGAAAATAATAAAGATAAAAATAAAGATCTGCATTTCCTGATGGTTACTTCAACAGTGTATATAAGCAGGCAGAATTCCTTTGAATATAATGAAATAGCTGCTGCCTTTTTATGTCATGCTTCTAAAAGCAACAACTATAGATATAACTATTTACATTTCCCAGCTAACAGATTTTGTACCCAGAGGAGGTCATATGCAGAGGCTGTTCCGAGCTTCTAGATAATGTAAAGATGTGCTTGAAAACTTGTGCAGAAAGCTCTTAAATTCTGTTTAAGCCATTAGAAATATTTTAGAAAGAGACTCTTTAGCAGTTAAAGGTTTTCTGTGATCAAGAATCCACCATACTTTTATCCAGATTGTTTCACTGTTGAAGGTCAGTCCAAAATTGAGTGTATCAGCAATGTACAAGAAACATCAGGTAAGAAAGCTGAGCATGAAACTGTATTTTACAGTTGTGCCTACAGTTTCAGTATTCTAAACCTTTCATTCAAAACCATGAGTCATACTTCCTTCTTCCGTCTTCCTCCACCCCAACCTGAAATAATGAGAGTTGTTTAAAAATTATGAGATTTTGAAAACTAATATATTTTAGATTTTTTTGTTGTTGTTGTTGTTATGCTGAATGGTTTATAAGATTTAGGATTATAATTTTCAGGCTTTTTCTCTACAACTATGAAATCTAAGTGTTCACATTTTTCATAACGAAAGCTAAGATTGCTTGGCAATCTCATATCTTCAGGAGCTGAGGCTTTAAGAAAAAACAGCAAATGCTGCAAAATGCATGTTAAAGTCACATTAAAAAATAGGTTTATTTACAGTGGATGAAAACATGAATGTTTACAGAAAAAGAATTAAGCTTGCAGTAATAAAAAGAACCAAATACCCATTCTGTAACGTTCCTAATCGCATGTATTCTGCCTCTCAGTTGCTATATACGCAGCAACCTGTGAACAATTAACTTGTATGCTACATTTTCGAAGGGAAATTAATTTTGATTTTGCTCATATTGCCACATGTCATTCCAGTTGTGTATGTGGTAGCCAGAATTATTGACTCATATGAAGGCAGTGATACACGGAGAAGAGAAGTGCTCTTAACTGACTTGGCTTTGAGTTCACATAGGATAGTTTTCTGTATGAAAAAAACCTTCCTTACAGACATAGCATTCTTTGTCACTGTTAATGTATTCTTGTTTTAAACCAACTAGCATAAATCCTCCTTTTTGGCCAACTAAGTTTACTGCATTTGCCAAAAAAAAGAAAAACTCTTCAGACATAATGAAGTTCTTTATTAAAATAAATTCTATTGATGGACACTGAAATATGCAATTATAAGCAATCCAATAACCTGTTTTCATCAAGATACTGTATCAATGATTGTGAAAGGCCTTTATCTCTATTAAGCTTTGAAGGTATTGTAGGGCTGATACAGGTACAATCTTAGTTCAAATAGCTGAATATTCCAAGGAAGAAGAATACCCTTTATATCAACTTTCTAATGCTAAGCTTTAGCAGATCAAAGGCTGCTTGAGAACAATGGTTAGTGGCAGTACATTTTTAAGTAAGCTATGGTGTTAAGCATGAAAATGTGAAAAGAAGCTTTATTTTTTTGCCTACATATAAACTCAATCTGCAAGCTGCCAAAGCCCCTTATCTCTCAGTAACTTCAGATTAAAAGATCAAGTTTTTTATTTAAAATAAAATGTGTGGACAAAGAAACCACCAAACCTCAAAATATCATAATGAAAGAAGCTAATCAAATCTAATGCAGAAAATATAGGGTGAGATTGTTCTACCTGATTATGGCACTTAGAAAGCCCTAAATAGAACATGATGTCAACCCATCCAATCATCAGATTTGCTTGTGTCTGTTCTTTTCCCCCATTGGACATTTTCTTTGCATGGTTGAAAGGGAGAAATTTCACCATTTGCCAAAGATGTCCAAAATTCCCTTGGGATCTGGCAGCCTGGTATGTTGAAACTCCAGGCAAGTCCTCTGAACCTGTACAGAAGAAAAGCAGCATCTATACAGAATACATATTCCTCATATGGACCCGTTGTTTGTGAACAGAGAAGGACTTGTGGGTGATGTGATGGTTGGAGGCCATCTTTGGTATAGCGATCATGAAATGATAGAGATTTTGATTCTTGGAGAAGTAAGGAGGTGACTCAGCAGAACCGTCACCTTAGACTTCTGGAGGGCAGACTTTGGCCTGTTTAGGAGACTAGTTCACAGAGTCCCTTGGGAGGCAGTCCTGAAGGACAAAGGAGTCCAGGAAGGCTGGACATTCTTCAAGAAGGAAATCTTGAAGGTGTGGGAGAAGGCCATGCCCATGTGCTGAAAGATGAGTCACTGGGGAAGAAGACCGGCCTGGCTGAACAGAGAGCTTTGGCTGGAACTCAGGAAAAAAAGGAGAGTTTATGACCTTTGGAAGAAGGGGCAGGCAACTCAGGAGGACTACAAGGATGTCATGAGGTTATGCAGGGAGAAAATTAGAAGAGCCAAAGCCAAATAGAACTTAATCTGGTTACTGCTGTAAAAGTAATCCGGTTACTGCTGTAAAAGTAATCTGGTTACTGCCTAATTTGCCTCAGTCTTTAATAGTAAGACCAGTTGTTCTCGGGGTACCCAGCCCCCTGAGCTGGCAGATGGGAATGGGGAGCAGAATGAAGCCACCATAANAGAATGAAGCCCCCATAATCCAAGGAGAAATGGTTAGCAACCTGCTACAAGACGTAGACACTCAAGTCTATGGGGCCAGATGGGATCCACCCAAGGGTACTGAAGGAGCTGGTGGAAGTGCTTACCAAGCCACTTTCCATCATTTATCAGCAGTCCTGGCTAACTGGGGAGGTCCTGTTTGATTGGAGGCTAGCAAATGTAACACCCATTTAGAAGAAGGGCCAGAAGGAATGTCCATGGAACTACAGGCCTGTCAGTCTGACCTTGGTGATGGGGAAGGTAATGGAGCAGATCATCTTGAGCATCTGATAAGTCACGTACAGGATAACAAGGTGATCAGGCCCAGTGAACGTAGGTTTATGAAAGGCAGGTCCTGCTTGACAAACCTGATCTCCTTCTATGACAAGATGATCTGCTTAGTGGATGAAGGAAAGGCTGTGAATGTTTTTTACCTGGACTTCAGTAAAGCCTTTGACAGCATCTCCCACAGCATTCTCCTAGAGAAACTGGCTGCTCATGGCTTGGATGGGTATACCCTTTGGTGGGTAAAACCCTGGCTGGATGGCCAGGCCCAAAGTGTTTTGGTGAATGGAATTAAATCCAGTTGGAGGCCATAAATGCTGATCCCCAGGGCTCAGTATTGGGGCCAGTTCTCTTTAACACCTTTATCAATGATCTGGATGGGGTGATCGAGTGCACCCTCAGTAAGTTTGCAGACAATAACAAGTAGGGTGGGAGTGTTGATCTGCTTGAGAGATCCCTCTTCAGAGGAATCTGGACAGGCTGGACTGATGGGCCAAGGCCAATTGTATGAGGTTCAACAAGGCCAAGTGCCAGGTCCTGCACTTGGGTCACAACAACCCCATGCAATGCGACAGGCTTGGGGAAGAGTGGCTGGAAACATGCCCAGCAGAAAAGGACTTGGGAGTGTTGATTGCCATCCACCTTAATATGAGCCAGCAGTGTGCCCAGGTGGCCAAGACGACCAATAGCATCCTGGCTTGTATCAGAAATATAGGTGGCCAGCAGGACTAGGGGAGTGATTGTCCGCCCGTACTTGGCACTGGTGAGGTCCCACCTCAAGTACTGTGTTCAGTTTTGGGCTCCTCACTACAAAAAAGACATCGAGGTTTTGGAGCACAGCCTAAAAAGAGCAACAAAGCTGATGAAGGGTCTAGACAGCAAGAGTTATGAGGAGTGGCTGAGGGAACTGGAGTTGTTTAGGCTAGAGAAAAGGAGGCTTATTGCTCTCTACAATTACCTGAAAGAAGGTTATAGGGAGGTGGGTGTTGGTCTCTTTTTCCAAGTAACAGGTGATAGGACAAGAGGAAATGGCCTCAAGTTGCACCAGGGGAGGTTTAGATTGGATATTAGGAAAAATTTGCTCACCAAAAGGGTTGTCAAGCATTGGAACAGGGTGTCCAGGGAAGTAGTTAAGTCACCATCCCTGGAGGTATTTAAAAGATGTGTAGATGTGGTGCTTAGGGACATGGTTTAGTGGTGGAGTTGTCAGTGTCAGATTAGTGGTTTGATTTGTTGATTTTAAGGGTCTTCTCCAACCTCATCAGTTCTATGATTCTATATATAAGACATACATGGCAGATCTATTATGTATGTGCTGCAGAGACATTTTGAGTCTTATGCATCCAGGACCCATATTCTGGCCATACAGATCAGAGAGATAGAACAGGTACTAAATTTTTGAGAAATAAATAATACACAAGTCACTGTAATTAAACTAAGATTTAAATAACACATAAACTACCAAAATCCTGATTCATCTAGTTCCTGGACTAACGTAATTAATTATAAACAGATTGCTTTCATCTTTGAACTAGGATAATACTAAAGTCAATAAAATACTTGTTTCTATAAAAATGACATATGTATTCTTACAACTTTGAGTGCATTCAGTCCAATCTAACAGAATGTCATTGTTAATCTGTAGCAGTTGTCCCATTATCTGCGGGAGACTGGATCAATGCTGTGAGGCTAATGCTGGAAGTTATCAAAGACTCAATGTATTGCCTTGCTTCACCCTGTAAGTTCCCATATCAATTACAAGATACTGAAGCAAGGAGTGACACTGCAGTTACTTGTTTTGAAATATGCAATTTTCATGTAGCAAGTATTCAGTCATCTTTCTAACTTTCATGACACTACTACATCAGAGCAAGTTTTTCCTTTTTGGTAGATTAGAGTTGTTTGGCAACACTTCCCTTTTATCGGACAACATTGTTCAGACAAATTTAATTAGGACACTATTTTTAGGGGATCCATTTCTGAATCCCTTGCTACATTCTCCTGTCATAGAAGAGAGAATCAAAGCAGCAGCAATGGCACATTTTAAATGTGTTGCTCCAGGGATGAGCAGAAGGTATGGAGAGTTAGAGTACTGCTGTTCCTGCTGCTGTCCAAGATGGGAGACAAAATTAGTCCAGCTGGCTGCCTCCCCAGCATAACCCAGTGCTTACTGTGACTGTCTAACACCTCCCTCAGCAGCAAATCTGGCTTTATGAGGCTCTGCTGGACAAAACAGTCAATGGGGCCAAGGCTATTTTTCCACTTCTAGGAGACTTATTAGCCTTAACTGCTGTCTACTTTAACTTGCCCAGAACAAGTTATGGAGAGATCCAAATGGAAAATATAATTTTTCCATTGGAAAAATCTTAACAGATGAACTATAAACAGTATGGAGAGAAAAGAATTCTGAAGTTTCCATTTTAATCTCAGTGCTGGACAAAACCCTGAAGTTTTCCCAAAATGGATTTCTCCTCTTCTGGTCAATCAAAATTTGCTTCAGTTTTCTTTGGAGAATATGAGTGGAGTAGGCCAGTACAAAATTATTATCTGCACTTATAACTGAAAATAAATATAAACAGGAAAAAAACTATCACAAATTCATGAAATAAGCAGGAAAATCTATTTAACTTTCATTAGAGGAGGTTCCCAGTTACTCTTTCTATACATAACTCTTTATTTATATATTGGGAACCTCCAGTAACTCCTTATAACCTTCTGGACAAAACATTCAGCACACAGCTAGACAAGTCCATAATAAGTTGGGTAAGCAATTGGCTGATGGGTCGGGCTCAAAGCGTTATAGTAAATAGGGTTGCATCAGGCTGACAGCCAGTCAGCAGCATTGTTCTCCAGGGCTCAATTTTACAGCCAGTGCCCTTTAATGTTTTTATAAACTATCTGCATGCAGGAGTCGAATATACATTAAGGAAGTTTGCTGATGATATTAAATTAGGGGAGCTGTAGACTCCCCCAAGGGTAAAGAGGTCTTATAGAGACATCTGGATAGACTAGAGAGCTGGGCAATCACCAACCATACGAAATCTAGCAAGTTCAAGTGCTGGATTCCACATCTGGGACAAGTAATCCTGGTTATATGTACAAGTTGGGGAAAGAGAGGCTGGAGAGCAGCCCCACAGAAAGAGATCTGGGGGCTTGGGTTTATGGCAAGTTGAAAATGAGTCAACAGTGTACCCTGGCAGACAAAAGGGCCAACGGCATACTGGGGTGCATCAAACACAGCGTAGCTCGCAGGTTGAGGGAGATGATTGTCCCACTCTACACTGCACTGGTGTGGCCCCACCTCAAGTACTGTATGCAGTTTTGGGTGCCTCAGTATAAAAACAACAAACTATTAGAGTGCATCCAGAGGATGGCAATCAAGATGGTGAAAGGTCTCAAGGGCAAGACTTATGAAGAGTGGCTGAGGTCACTTAGTTTGTTCAGCCTGGAGAAGAGAAGGGTGACTTCATAGCAGTCTACAACTTCCTCAAGGAGGGCAGCAGAGGGGGAGGTCCTGATCTCTTCTCTCTGGTGGCCAGCAATAGCACACAAGGAAATGAAATGAAGCTGCACCAGGCAAAGTTCAGATTGGACATTAAGGAAAGGTTCTTCACTGAGAGGGTGGTTGGTCACTGGAACAGGCTCCCCAAAGAAGTTGTCATGGCACCAAGCCTGTTAGAGTTCAAGGAGCATCTGAATGAGGTTCTTAGTCATATGGTTTAGTTTTAGGTAGTCCTGCAAGGAGCAGGGAGTTGGACTCGATGATCCTTATGATCCCTTCAAACTGGAGATATNGAAATATGTTTTTATATAATATATACATTTATACATATATAGAGACATGAAGAGTTGCCTGTTTTCTTTTTTCTGTCTATTGGAATACAGTCACCAAAGAAGAAGCAAGAGTAGAACTCAGACAAGCCTGAGTCATGTGGCTCATTTCCTAGCACTTCAGAATAGCCCCTCAGCTTTGTCTTGAATAATTCTGGTTAATTGCATGGTTTGTTTTCTCCTTGCTGCTGATTTAAATTTTTTTTTTTACCCCATTAACCACCACCTCCTTGAGGTCAAGAGGAATTACAAATATTAGTATGCTGAAGGGATTTTTTTCGAAGTGTGGTAATAAAAACAGCTATAGTCTATCAAAAAGTGTGGATTCTTCCTTCTTGCTTACACTGAGTTTAGATGTATTTCCCAATACACATAAAAGCAAAAATATCTTCGTTCTCTCTTTACACAGTTATCAAATTTGAGCTGTCACTGAAGTCAAACTAAAAAGCATACAGTCCTTCACATCCATTTACGACTTCTGTTAAAATATACATACTATAATGAGTTGGTAAGTATCCAGCCCTTGTTTGCCATAACTGAAATTAGAGGTACTAAAATCATTTGGTACTGGATATCTACCCTAGTTACTGTTTCTCTCAGATTAGTTGTATTGAAATTATCCTTCCACACAATTTTAATTCATTAAAGACTCCATTTTTCTTTGTCTTTTGGTATGGCAGTTTTAATTTCAGAATCTTCTTTTCAAGTAACCATCCTAACTTAGCTCTTTTGAATGCTCATCAAAAATCATCCAAAGCCATGCAGATATTTAGAGAGAACATGAAAGGAACAAATCAGTTATTGAACCAATGCACCTTCTAAGATCAAAGAAAAGAATCAATTAGAACTGTGGAGAAGTTGATCATAAAGGCAAGAGGATACATAGCAAGGTGGTCAGAATTCAGAATTTACTGTTTAGAGGGATGATGACAAATTAATAAAATAATCACTAATCTATTATTGAGAAAGCTAATTGAGAATATATTATTAAAATATTTTCCATAAAAGATAAATACACAAATATCTAATTTTTTTTAAAAAATGAAGTTATTACTTTTGTCAAATTTCAAAATAATACTCTTCCTAGGAGTCTAAAATGCAAAGCTTCCAGATAAGCCTAGAAAGTCCTGGCAAATTAAAAAATCCTGGACTTCTGAGAATTAGAAGTTGAACAACTCACAAGTTTCTCCTTCAAAAAACAGAAATAAGAAACCCCAGGACTTATGCATAAATCTGTGATTCATAAAAAGTTTCAGGTGGGGAAACTACTCTTGGGGATTGCAGATCCAAGTTCCACTTGTGGCAGTAGCTGTTCAGATTTCTCTGAGTCTTTGGGCCTGGAGACCTCACAGCTGAGCTGCTAGCCACCACTACAGCTGGTAAAAGGGAATGGGCCTCTCCTTCAACTTTTGACATCAATAGAAATAAATCATAAACAGAAAAATGTGTTTTCAACTGATATTTGTTCCCTTATTAGTAGAATCATCAGTTCTAATCACATTTGTAATGTTTTGCTATAAGAGTTATTTGGGTTGAAAAGGAATATGTATTATAATATATATAAAAATACATGTGTATATATTCTATGTAATTATATATAATATTCATTTATATTTTTCATAGATATGTGAAATACAGGGAAAATGAAAAGCAAAGGCAGACAGTGTCTAATTTTTGCTGTGTTTAGCCTGAGTTATGGGTGTTCTGGTCTTTTTAAAACACTGATGCATGTCAGGAAATTAAAAGTCGCATCAAAAAGAGATAGCTTCATAACAGGCTCTTGAAAATAATAAAACAAAAAAGGAAAATAAAATTAAGGAAGGAAAAGGATAGGAAAAGGTGGAAAGAAACAGACACTTGGAGATATGTGTGGTAGAATTCATGAATAAAGCCAAGGTGGAATAAATGAACAAAGGTGAATAGAACAGGAAGATATGTCATTTACATATTAAAGTTCTAATTTGGGTAGAAATTATTCATTCTTATCTAATCTGTTTCAGTATTTGTTATAACTCAACTGGTGAAAGGAAAATATCCATTTAAATCGTTAAATTTCTTTCCTTCATGTTGCATTTCATGTTATAGACTGAAAAATGGAAAACCTCGTATCACTTCATTACCATATTTTTCTTTTATGTTTTGTTTTCTGGCTGCATCATTTAATTTTCCCCCCTTTGCACGGTTCTTCTGGTGCATAGGATGGAAAGTGTCTTTTTCTTTCTAAGTAGCTAATTTCAAGTATTTATGCTGTATCCCTCTTGAAAATGTACGCTTAGATTTTGCTGTGTGGTGGGAAAAGAGGCAGCAGACTTCTTGATTAGAGTAAGAATTGAGCTAAGTTCAGCAAAACCTAGTTGTGAAAAAGTGGCTGGTCTGGTACCAGTCCTGTATTTGCTCAAGTGCAGTAATAGTAGCTTTTTAGGCAGCTTACCTAGTCCTCAGTCTAAATCCTTGGACCCGCTAGTATTAACAGAACACAGCACAACTGGTGTATGCTAATGGGGCATCAGATCATCAGGACAGTGAATATTTGTGCCTATGATTTTCTGGTTGTCTATTTATTGCTGGAAAAATGAGAGCAGAGAACCTTCTATTGCTTTTCTACCTTACCTTTTCTTCCTGGAGGAGACTTTACCATTGGCATGTCTACCAAGTTTCAGTCACTAATGAGGTATGCCAGTATACATTAATGGTCTGCACCTCACCTTCTTCAGGAGACACAGGTGGTTTGGTGCGGCTCATGGAGATGTTTCTGTTGCATCTGAAGGATTAGTCATAAAAATCTCAGCCTTATACATGCAATTCTGAATAAGAACCACTGAATCTAATGAAGGCCAGTTGAGAATACATATATTATTTGACCTGGAAAGATTAATTACTTTCCTGAAGAACTGAAAAAGCAAAGTTTAACCTGGACTTTTAATGAAGACAAGAAACCCATGAAATGCTAAGTATACTGAGGGTGGGGACTAGCCAAAGTTCCCACTTGCTAGGAGTATTTGACATTCCAACAGAGTCATGTCCAACTCATTCCAAGAGAGGTGAAGTAGACCAGAAGACAAAGAGCTCCTGAGAGCTGAAAAACAGCAAATAGCCTAGTTGCCTTTCCCATAGAGAGCTTTCATCAATAAATGAGGAAGACTTTTCAAGTCTTTTATAAAGAATGACAATCAAGTTAAAAGGAAAACAAGAAAACTCGCGATGTACTTATTTGAACAGACCAATTCACCTGACTGTAGGGTTGTTCTAATGACCCATTGGTTTTAATGTCTCATTCATTACAGCAAGTACAGAGGAGGAGGGAGCAGATGAAGAGACAATTTTAAAAGTTTAGAAAGAACTCATTTGTCCTACTGTATTTGAAGAAACAAGGTACATGCTTTCGTCTTTTAAATCAGACAACTTAATGTTTTAGGGTTAATACCTAGACCATATATCTCCAACATGACAAACAAGAACTGCATATAGTAAATATCCTTGTTGATATAGAATGCAAATACCTGGATAAAATCCAGCTGTATAATGGTGGGCTTTGGAGCTTGCTATGAAATAGTGCTAGATATTACCCATTTGATCAGTAATAAATATGTCAAAAATATTTAGTAGGATTCAGGATTTCTAAATTAGCTTCTGTATGCCCACAAAACAACTTGCTTGTATTCAATACAGGGCTTCAAAATTTAGGAGCTGCAGATGCTTAGTATCAAAGTCAGTATATACCCCATGAAATAAAGTGCTAAAATGCACTGTTAGACAGATATACGCATGTTTGCTTCGGTAAAGGCAGATACTGTTTGTTCCTTATCATCACAGAATCATAGAACAGTTTGGGTAGGAAGGGATTTCTAAAGATTGATCGTGTGAGTGGGTTATTAGGATAGAAGTGGGACTAATGTGAGACTGACTTGGGCTCTCATCTCTGCAGGATCCCTCTGATCGTACTATCAAGCTCTCTTTCATCTTCCCTGACACTGTATGGTCTGCTCACCTCCTCCCACAGTTTCTTAACTTGGACACACAGCTCCTCAACTAGCTCATATCTCCTGCAGACAAGATTCAAAATTCAAGATTCAACCTTCTGAAGGAAGTTTACGCCATGTTATCATTTTTCCTCCTTTTCTACTTCTCTATGCACCATGCCGCATGAAAGAACTCAAAGCCTTTAAAGACTACTTAATAAGATATGGTGCATGTCCTCTCCTTGAGGTGTTTGTATCAAGGGAGAAATAAGTCCTATGGAAGCTAGACAAGAAAGTTACACAAGTAGTGAAAAATTGGACATGTGGGACTTCATGTAGAGCATATTCTGATTTTACAGAGGTGAAAATCACATCATCTTCTATGATATTACTCACGATTTATTCTGCAATAACTGCAAGGAAAAATTAATCTATACTGTGATCTCCAAAAAATCTAGTGAAAATTGTCAAGGCACAGCAATGGCTGACTGCTTATTAAGCGACAGGGACCTGAGGACCAAGCATGAAAACATGAACAGCAGGACATGGGTCTCATCTGCCAGGTCCCCATCTCACAGCCCCCAGGGTGAAACAAGCAAGGAAGGCCCCAAGGGTGGCAGACAGGGTTGGCCAAGAGTCCAGGTCACCAGACAAGTTTGTGGTGACAGGGAACAGATGAAATCAAGCTGGGTCATCAGTCGACTGGTCAGGGCTTGGATCAGTGAGGGCATGGCTGTGGCTGAGCTGGAGACCAGTACTCCTACAGTGTCAATGGGGCAGGGACTAACAGCCCCAGGCTGAGTAGAGCTGAAATAGACTCCCTGGCCCATGGGTACACATGGGGAGAGGCTTCAGGTGAGGCTGGTCAGGGCCATAAGGCCTCCTGGTGCACTCCAGGCCCTGACAAAAGTAATAAATGCTATATATGGCTGCAGGAAGTTAGATTAGTTGGTCATAATGGTGACTTCTGAATCTGAAATCTGTGGCAAGAACACCCCTCAAATACCCGCCAAAACACTCTCAGCTACAACAGGGGAAATACTGAAGCAATTTCAGTCTCTGTCTGGCAAATGGACGTTAACACATGGGTCTAATTCAAACTATGCAATTTTCCAAACTAATTATAGAATCTAATTAAGATTTCCATCAATAATCCCAAATACTAATTTAAAAGAATGCAAAAGGGGCTAATTTTACTTTATTAAATTTCCTTGCCTACTTGATTTTTAATAAAACATTTCAGGGTATGTGTTGGATCAGGCAGAGAGTTTTGAATATACGAGCTACAAGAGAACCCACTTTTCCATCTTCAATAATGATCATTGCTCTTCCTGGGCATGATTATGCCTTCGCTACTCAACCAGGTCACCTTATATGTTCCTCTTTCACGTGGCAAATGGCAGAGCATATATTCACATGATTAAACTTTCTTCCCACTCACAAAAGGGAAACCTCTTCCATGTTGCCTATTAGGAGCACAGTCTTTGGACTAACAGTAGCCTTTGGATGTTGCTTGAGAGTGTGCTAGATAGCATAGATCAAATCATGCCAGGAAGAGCAATAGCAATTAAGCAACATAGCGGTTCATATTACAGTGCTTCAGATCATGTCCTGTCCTTTTTCAGTTGATTATTGTAAATACAAACTTTGGGTCTATAGAAAGCATTTAATTTTCTCTGAGGCCTGGTATTTCACTTTGCTCTGTGCTTCCACCGCACTGAAGGATACCCAAGTCTGTAGATACATGGCAAGTTTCTTCCCTGTCTCTTGAAGTTGCATTCAGCCACACATATTCAGATGTTCTCAGTTGGCACAGTCCCCTCTCTTTTACAGGGCCCTCCTACCTTGACAAAAGCAGAAAGTAGTCAGGCTTCTTCTCAGGTGCCCAGAAACACACCTTTTACAGCTAGACAAAGAAATATGAAACACCATACATATTTTACCACTCATCCTGACACTTATATTTAATTTGATTTGGGTGGGTGGGAAAGTGTTAAAGAAGCAGCTGCTCATTTTAAACTTCTTGGCTGTACTGCTTCACATGCAGGCTCAGACATTTGTATTAACTAAGAGATTTGATTTCCAAGGCCCTCACCACCTAGTGCAATATTTTCACAAACCTCATCAGTTTGTGAATGAAGCAGCACCTATGTTATTCCCACAGAGGGTAACTAGTGAATTCATATGAAAAAAAACCCAACAAAATGGTGGAACTGAGGGCAGCACCCACCAGCTACTAATACTACTGTTGCAGAGAGCTAAAGGTAGCATAAAAGGTTGTGTTTTCCTCCTAAGAAACTTCTGTCACACTGGAGCATAGGCACTCCGGCTCCCTGTACAAAAGGATGCTTTTGTGTGCAGCTTGTCAAAAATCTAAACTTTTGTGTGTTTTCTTAATATATTCTGAAGTGTTTAATCTGTTTTCTTCAGATACTCTTCATGTGTACTTAATAAAAAATGAAGGACCTTCATCAAAGACACTTTTATCATTTTCATCACTAATACCAGGAGTTGCTGTAAGCCTTTTATGCTCACCATCTAATTTGTTTGAGTTCTCCTGTTCTAGCAGGCGGAGTACACGTAGAGTAGCCAGTGTCTGGGTACAGGGGTCCATATGATCTACTTGAGCCTGAACATCTCTGAAATTCTTGTCTGATTTTTCCTAGCAGTCTCGTTACTACTTTGTAGCTGTAGTCGTGGGGTTAGAATTTCTCTGATAGCAGTGGGAGGGAAAATATAGATAGCTGTGGGAGTCTTAGAGTCTTAGTAGTGCTTCTGTTAAGAAAAACTACCACTTTTTTCATCTGCAAGGTTTTGCTTTTTTCTTTTCCTTCTTTAAAAGTTACTTATCTGTCTGAGTCATGGTGAAAATTAATTACTGAAAGTATTCAAGTAAATATTCCTTGTAATTGGTTATATATTCTGTATTTACAGGAAAAAAAAAAAAGGATGGAGGTTTCAATCTAGCCAACTGGAATGTAACATAAACATTATCAAACAAAAATGCCTTTAAAACCAACAGCAGCCAGTTGGTCTTATATATGGCCTTATGCTAACATAAAACATGTTAGCCTCATGCTAACATAAACAGAAGATTAGTGCTGAAGAATGAAATAGTAGTATGGGTGCCCAACACATATAGAAAATGCTCATATCAAACCATTAATGCCTAGAAAGCTGAGGCTGCAAGAGAGGATGTGAGATGAGGCCGGGAAAGCCATTACAGAGTTGGCACGTGCAGACTCAGGAGAGTACTGCAGCTCAGTCGCTGTGGTTCTGGTATAGTCTGAGATCCTGGAGCGAGCTGTGACAGTGAAGGTACTCCTCAAAGCCTGAGTTTAAACAAGAATGGCCGTGGTGTTTTAAGCCTATCCCCTGCATATCACACGTGGCCATGCTGACCACAAATCTCAAAGGGAAGTATCATCGCTTTTTATTACTTTTCTGTGAAATCTCACTGAATGCAAAAGGAAAGGAGGCCTTAGAGCCTGATGTCTTCTTATGTGCAAGTTACCAAAGAGCCAGCTGCAAAGCAAGCTGCTCTTCAGTCGCCTTTCCACCACGTTTCAGCTCATGGCTATAGATTATCAAAGCCCAGTGTAACTGAACTGTGAGCTTCTGTTCTGGCACTCTGTTCTTTAGAAATTGAACTGCCTTGTTTGCTAATTGGTTCACTGGAACCACCATTTTCCAGAGAGCCCTGAAATTCCGTTCCCTCAGTATCACCAACCGTAAAACCGAGAGACAGAGAATCTGTTCTTTAGATTTTTTAATTTGTTGTTTTAAAGCTATTTAATTGAGTGTAAGGGTACAATGTGAAGGACAGCCATATCCTTTGATTATTCATTTCATTACAGCTGCCTCCATGCCACAAAAGAATCATTATTTCATTAATGTTTCAAGCTGCTCCACAGTTTCCTAATCTGCACAGCTGATTAGCAACTGCCTCAAGAACAACAACTTAGTGCCATGCCCTAAACTATCATTGCCAACTCCAAGCATAAAAAGACAGGTCTCTGGAAAAATCTCTTCTAAATTAGCATAATGTTTTTTATGAAGAACAACTTTAGAATGCTCTGCTATTTGACCTTAGGATTTCCTGCTTTACACATTTAGTCTGTGACTGTGGAAGAACAAAAAAAAAACCCACTAAAAAAAAAAACACTAAAAAAAAACCCTGGAAGAAATGCGGTGAGGGGTTGGCTAATGGAGATAAGGCTAATGAGAGCTGAGATAGATAGTCATAATTTGATATGACTGAGCAGTCCACAACATAATACCAAGTCACTTCCTCCTGCCGAAGTTTTTGAGTCCAGTTACAGAATAATGGCATCACAGAACGGTTGACATTGGAAGAGGACCTCTGCAATTCATCTCATCCAACACCCCACTCAGTCAGGGCCACCTGGAGCCATTTGCCCAGGAACATGTCCAGATGTCTTTTTAGTATCTCCAAGGATAGAGACAATCTCTCTGGGCAACCAGTTCCAGTGCTCAGTCACTCTCACAATAAAAAGTGTATCTCTTGTACTGGGGAGCCTAGAACTCCAGGTGTGGAGTGCAATTCCGTTTGAAGTTTCTGTAGTGTAGATGTGTACTCCAGACTTATTTAGCCTGCAGCTCTTATGTGGCATTAGAATACTGTATTTAACTTAAATCCATAGGTTTTATAGAGCTTAATACCAGGTGATACTTGTCTTATGCCTGGGCATTCATTTTGTTTTAGCTCTTCATGGGCAACACACAAAACATAAGGAGATGTGACAGATTGTCTATTAAAGTGTTTTCCTGAATTACCACATCCCTCCACCTGCTTTCCAACACCACTTCAGTTCTCGTGATCTCACAGTCACAGCTAGTTTTCTGTCAGTCTACAGGTATTCTACCTATTGCAATACTGTTATCTTGCTTTATTCTTAAAACTAACATGGGATTTTTGACAGCAAGTTCCTGCTTGTAGCAATCACACTGAAAGGAAGGATGAAAGCAGATTATAGCTTATGGTGTATAGATATACACCATATATATACCTACAGATGTTTGTTCTTAACCACTTTTGTAAGCAATGGTTTAAGCATATTTTGTGTGACTAAAAAAAATGTAAAATCCTAGACAGAAGTATGTTTTCTGAAGGCTTGGGTGAGAATATGTGCCTCATAACTAAGATAGCATATTATGGAGGGGTAAATTGCACTGTTTCTGTTGCTTCCTTGGGCCAAGAAAACCCACTGTTCATGCTATTCTGCACTGAACCACCTGTCTCTACCATTTGCCAGTTTGTGTCATTCCTCAGCATAAAATTAGTGAAAGAAGTTTGGCTACCTAATATTCCTCTCATCAATGAGGATCAAACCTTGATATTTCCATTTCAAAAGTACATTTTATTGCTATGGTGAATAGCTTAGCTCAACTAGGGAGCAAGTACGTTTTATTTCACCACAATAGCCATTAGAAAAGGTGATGTCTGAGGAGAGACATGACTGTGATCTACCAGGAACTGCTGGGAAAAAGGCCTGTTTCTCTGCTGCAGGGAGGTTGTAGTAGCAGTAAATCCTCATGATTAACAGAGATTTTCAGGTATAATATGCCAGTTTGCTACTGACCATCTAAGGTCCGATGAGCCTGATCAGGATTTGAACATAGTTTTTTACCTCATATATAGCTTTGCAGTATGTGGCAAAAGCTCTCAACCATTGCTTTACAACTACAAACGCTGGAGCAGGTGTTGCTGCTTAAGATACACAAATCTCCCAAAAAGGAATATCTTTTCCCCAAAAGACCTTAACTTTCTGCATTACCAGTGAAAGTGTTTTCTGCAAATGGCTTGGAAGACTGTAGCAAGTCCTGCTGTAGGGGAGCCCTAAGTGTCCTAGTTTGAGGTAAAACAGAACTAATTTTCTGATTTGTATTTTTACTTTTTAGCTGGGCCTCTTCTAACTGACTAAAGTCTGAAATTAACAGCATATTGTTCTGAAACTGTTCACTCTCAGGGTGATAAGACCTGATTATACCAACGAATGGTGTGCACAGAGGCTCTTGCTTATACTTATTGCTATAACAACCAAGGTCAGCTAATTTCGCTATTTGCCCCGTTAGAGGGTCGGAAGCAGAGAAGTGTAGAGGGGTCACACCTATAGGGAGGAGCGGACAGGACAGGTGACCCAAAACTGACCAACAGGGTATTCCATCCCATCTGCATCACGCTCAGTATAAAAACTAAGGGATCAAAGGGGCAAGGGGGCTCTGGCTCACGTTTTCTTCAATGGCCGACGTCTGAGGAGGACCCTGTCTGTTTGTCTGCCTTCAATCGCGATCCGAGCACTCCTGACTCCAGTTCCGGAATTCAGCTCCTGTCCGTCACTGACTCCAGTCTGGGACTTTCCCTGTGTCTGCTGGTGACGCAATGGTCATCCTGAGAGCTGGATACAGTTTTGTATATATTGTATACTTTTTTTTTTTTAAATTTTCTTATTACTCCTTATTTCCTATTTATNCTTTTTTTTTTTTAAATTTTCTTATTACTCCTTATTTCCTATTTATTATTATTTTCATTAAA
>VYZM01019759.1:291596-304564 GCA_013398915.1 Dromas ardeola | reverse complement strand
TGTTGCTCAAACCAGGACAAGAAAGAACCTCTCCGAGTCCAGCCAAGTGAGCCTTACGGAGCGGTGCCTACTGCTCAAGGCTTGTGGGCACTCACCAGCACATACCACCGGCACTGCCCCCGTATCCATCGTGACAATAATTTCTGATCAGCTGCTTGCTGACAGACAGAGTAAAAGGCATCATCCTGTAAAAGCATAAAGCAGTGCAAAACCTGAAAGCCCTGCAGAAAAGCACAAGAAACCAAATTTAGTATACAAACACTAACCGAAAACACCCAAGGTAAAGGAGAACACGCAAGCCTCAAACACTGCCTCTCCACCCCCATTTTGAAGACTACCACATCGTTTAGGTTTGCTGCAAGAAAGAAATCGGACCAACTAGTCACCGCAGGTTAACCTTTCAGGAACTCGCTGCGTCCACATTTTTGGCGTAATCATACCACTTCCCTCTTCAAATTCAGACATGCATAAGGAGGTCTGCTTCTTCAAACACTTGCCTTATTACCTCCTCCTCATTGCCTCGGATCAGACCACAGAGCTGAATGCTGGCTGGCACCAGGGGAAAGATGCAGCCTCTCCAAAATGGTTCCCGGCCGACTGCTTAGGGTTCAGGGCTTACAATTTATTACTTCAGGATTTGACTTTGACACTGTCCCACACAACATCCTTGTCTCTAAATTGGAGAGACATGGATTTCATGGATGGACCGCTTGGTGGATAAGGAACTGGCTGGGTGGTTGCACTCAAAAGAATTGCGGTCAATGGCTCGATGTCCAAGTGGTGACCAGTGACAAGTGGCGTTCCTCAGGGGTTGGTATCGGGACCGGTGCTGTTTAACATCTTTGTTGGCAACATGGACAGGGGGATTGAGTGCACCCTCATCAAGTTTGCCGACAACACCGAGCTGTGTGGTGCTGTTGACACGCTGGATGCCAACCAGAGGGACCTAGACAGGCTTGAGAGATGAGCCGGTGCGAACCTCATGAAGTTCACCAAGGCCAAGTGCAAGGTCTTACATGTGGGTCAGTGCAAACCCAAGCACAAATGCAGGCTGGGCAGAGAATCGATTGAGAGCAGCCCTGAGGAGAAGGACTTGGGGGTGTTGGTTGATGAGAAGCTCAACAGGAGCCAGCAATGTGTGCTCAGAGCCCAGACACCCATCCACATCCTGGGCTGCATCCCCAGCAGCATGGCCAGCAGGGCGAGGGAGGGGATTCCGACCCTCTGCTCTGCTCTGGTGAGACCCACTGCAGTGCTGCATTCAGCTCTGGGGCCCCCAACATAAGAAGGACATGGATCTATCGGAGCAGGTCCAGATACATGCCACAGCACATAAAAGCAGGAAAACAAAAAAAAGAAGCTGAGGAGTTGTTGCCTACAGCTTTTAAAGCTTCCACTTCCAAAGAAGTGTAGCAGAACAGGAGGACACAGACCAGGAACGTGTTACAGATGCTTTTTATAGGCCTGATTTTAGCCATGATATGGAGGATTAATCCATGGGATTGCAGTAAACTGCACTTCCACTGCACACTGGCCACAAATCAAGGAGGACAGCATGTGCCCAGGCACCCTCAGGCTTCTTTTTTTCCTCTCTCATACAAGATTCCTCAAGGGTTAAGGCAGCCTCCTCTGTGTTCTACTTGCCAGTCTGGAGATAGCACATGCAACTGAAATAACTGTGTTAACCATGAAGAGAAGGCTGAGGAATATATTACTTCAATTTAAGAATTACTTTTTTTTCCCAAATCGATTTAGTAGGCAGAGAATGTCAAGACTGAAAAAATGCAACAGCATGTGGTTTTAGAACAGTTCCTCTTCTGTGCAGTACTTCGCAAATCTAACATCCTTAAGTTGTATCAGGTACTTTAACCAAATCTTGCACAATGAACAATTTACAGCGGTCAGCATTTAAAAGAAAAGCAAGAACAACTGAATGCTCTTCAGGGCAAAATGAAAATCTTTTTTTGCCAAAAACTTCACACAGCAACACAGAAAGAAGGACTGCAAAGATAATACATTAGCAGTGCTTTCCCCATCCATTCTTAAATATAGTTGCACTCAAATCTTTGCTCGTGAAATGAGAAGAATTTATGATGAGAGACTGACTGTACAGGCCCAGCATCAAAATCATACATGGGCTTCAACACGAATGGAGCTTTGACAACATATATTGTCTGAACCCAGCTAACGAAATCTGTCAACATTATATACCAAATCCAAGGCACATGGATTAAAGTGGAAGAGAAGAGTCAAATCCTAAATCTCTCAAAGGAAATGTTTCAGTTCCTACAAGGATCAATGGCTGAGGATGTTCTGAAGTGGTTAATTTGGATCTCCTCCTCCTCCACAATGATGGACGGTAATTCCCATTCCCTATGGGGTACGTCTTATACCGCATGGGTAAATACAGGGATTCAGTCACTAGTAAAAGTACAATTTCACTAGTGACTACGTCTGTGACTGTCAGTTTTCAGACCCATAGCTTGGCTGAGAAAACGAACACTTATGAAAATTTAAGCTGAATTTTAAGATTTTTAAAAAATTATTTACAGCCAGATAAGATGCATACTTGTTTCTTGCTATTTCAGCCATTAATAACAAGAAGGGTAATGTTATCTAAGTACTGAGTTTTTTATCATCAGACTAAATGCAAGTCCAATGTAAGACAATGAAACACATGCTGCATATAGACCCACCAGGAATTGTTCCGGCTAATTCCATTCCTTTATTGGAAAGCGAACAGAGTAGTAGCTCTGTTAAGGAAAGATTGCGCAGAAAAAATCTAATTGAAGCAAAGTGGGGCACAAACTATCTTGCTGCTGCATGCCAGCCCCAGTGAAACTGCTGACTGTAGCTCACTCTTACATATCACAATCCACTGGCTTCCTAGGGAGGTCTTGCTATAAAGAAGCTTGGCAAGGGCTCCTCTTATTTTCCACAAGTCTTTCTGAGCAATGGTTTCATGAGATACTGCCAACCGTCCCTACCTACCAAAGCGCTCTAGCCTGTCTTCGGACTTCTCTCCCATACAACTCTTTAGCTTCCCTCTTCTCTTAGCCTCAGCACTGAAGTCTTTTTAAAATCCATCTCTCTCATTCATTCCAGCCGAAGTTCCTGATTTTGTCTCTCCCCGCTTCACTACATCATTGTTATCTCGTTGCCAAGAACCCCAAAAGAAACACTATTTTTATTCTTAAAAGTCTCTTCTTTTTCCAATTCTGAAAACTCCTTAGAGCTGAAATTCTTTTCAGCTTTTCTTCTCTTTCACTTATTCTCATTTATCCTATGCCCTCTCCAGCCTCTCCTCAGTTTCCATAAATCCTCTTCTTTTCCCAGGCCTACCTCATGTTTTTCTTTCTCTCAACCATTTCCCTTTCCTTTACATCTTTTCCTGCATTCCCACTCACTATATAGATGCAGAGAAATTGCTTTTTACTCCGCTGCAAGCCCACCAACCAAGTGAGTCTCAGGTCTATTCAGTTCAGCTGAGCTCCATCATTCTTTAGCCTGGCTACTCTCTTCCATTCCATAACAAAAGAAGTCAGGGAGCTGGGCCACAGCCTACAGAAACTGTTATCTGCTGTATGTTCTCTGCTGAAAAGGAGCTCTGAGAAATCTAAATAGACGGTTTCAGCTGGCACTGTGAGGGCAAAAGGTAGAGCAAGATTTATTTGTCTTTATAATTACAACTGGGACAACCTTGAAAACAAGAATAAAAATATTCCTGTTGCAGTGTCCTAACATCCTGGGTCATTCAAAGACTGTAACGTAGCAACATAACAGATGCTAAGAAGGCACAAAATGTTTAAACACTTCTGTTTTGATGTTAATAAAGGACACATTTATCATTAAGTGTTTTTCACTAAATATATTCGTAGCAAACTCAGCCATGTGAAATGTATTTTCAAAGAACTAGAAGTCCTGCAGTGGAGTCTCAACAGAAAGTTGGGAAAAGCAGACAGAGGAAAAACAACACTGGAAATGTGCATGACTTACACACTTTAGAGATTCACTCCACGGGGATGAGGGGTACCATTTTACTGGTTTGATCTGATGCTAAAGGTCTTGCAACAAAGAAGGGCTGGGAACAACCTCAGTGGTGGCCCTCACATGAGCACGCGTCTTTGCTTGTACAGGTTTATTCATAGTTTACTGGAGAATTGAACTAGGGTCACCTAGTGGTGCCAGAAGGTGGTATCAGGTGGTCTGTACAAACACTGAGAGCCTGCCTGGTTGAATGGGATAACGGTTTGTTGTTTTACAGATTTACTCCTATAAACGGTGTGATTGAATAAACAGTACTTCGCTTTCGAAAAGCCGGGATGGTCAATAACCTTGTTGCAAAGGAGAGAAAGCAAAGCTGTGGAGGTTGCACTAATTACTCCTGCTATATCCCAGCTCATTTCAGAAGACTGCATGCAGGAAGGCAACAAACACAAGTTTCTGCTGCACTAAGCCCGCCAGAGTACAGCCAAAGGTCCAAGTATCAATGAATATGCCTAAGGAGACAAGAAAAGGCTAAGAAATGCACTTAAACCAGAAACTGACGTCTAGATCTGTCACAAATGTTACGTGACCCTGGAAACGTTTTTGCCTTCACAATGTTCAGAGTAAGACATACCTATATTAGGGATCATGAAGATCAGCATTTCTGGACTGCTTCCTTATGTGGTAACCGGTACAACTGCAAGGCTTGAAGGCAAAGGTAAAATGTAATAATTTTTAAACATCTAAAACTCGTGTCACTGCTATTTTCAGTCTGGTGGGTCCACTATGTGTTCAAGTTTTTCTTCATTCATTTTCTCACACCTCAAAAATTAATCATTAGATTTGCAGACAGAGATATTATGCTGCATTAAACCAGTTACTATAGCTGTAAAAAAACAGGCAAGCTTTCGAACACTCAGATGCCTTCATCAGGTCCAAAAAAGATGTGTCAGACCTAAATAAAATTAGTTGAACTAAATACAACTAGAAAGCAATTGCTCAGAGTTTAGCTAGGTGCGTATCACTTAGATCGTCTCTGAAAGACAAGATAGCTGACAGCTTTGAAGTAAAAGAGAAGTTGTTAAGAGGATAAGAGAGGAGACAATGCTGTGGAATAAAAACCAACAGTTTGTTGCCTACAGAACACAGAGGTTAATGAGGAGGTATATTATGATATGCCATAAAACCAGTAAGGCTATTGAGCCTATGGTTTTATTTGAGGTTAAAGAAGGCTCATCTGTCCAAAAAGCTTGCCTACTTTCTCCTACTAAATGAGCTGATCTAGTAAAAGACCTCTACCTACAAATTCTGTTTCTTACGTCCTGCTCTATTGTCCATGGTCATGACAGATGTCATATTTAAGTAAGTGGAATTCCACTCGCTCCCCATTACACTGCAACCAGCACTAAAACTCTCTTCGTACCAAACATGATTATCTCTGAAGGTATATTTGGACACTGAGGTCTTTGAAAGATGTGATGAGCAGTTACAAGGCAAGCATTATACAGATTCCCCTATCATAGTTGTTTCATATGAGCAGCTTTTAAAAGGCTAGATTAAAAATTTAAAGAAGCCAACAGTAATCTATAGCTTCAGTTCCTGTCCATCTCCGTTTATCATCTTTATAGTTTTAATGACCACATTCTCCAGCATGACTCTGCAGCGTGTAAGAGCTCTCCTACTGATTATCTAGCATCTCCTAATCCTTTCTCCTATCATAGATGCTCCAAGCCGCTACTCCTGCTGCTTGTCTCACTTCTTGATCTTCCTTCACTTCTTATCTGGACCATTGCACAGCTTTGATCTGTCTTAACTCTCCAAGTTCAGTTAAGAAGCAACACAAAACTGAACAGAAAAACAATGTGTAAATATTAATCATTAGGAAAATGCAGTGCTCTCTCCTTCATTTCTATTATTCCAGAACAAAACTCTGTCCTCTGTAATACAAGTAATCACAAAAGGGTCTCATTAAATTTGAAGCCTCCAGTGGCTCTAAATATACCTAAAATGCTAGAAGGAAAGTACATTAGTTTAAGTGAAGCTATGGACATTAAGTGTGCCAGGTCTGAAGGAGACGCTGGAAGCAAAATATTTTCTACTATACTTTTCATAATTGTTACTGGCTTCATAGAGAGAGGTTTACTCTTTGCTGTACCTTTTCCTAAATGAAATGCATTTCCTCAACATATATTCACATAAGT
The DNA here is from genome assembly GCA_013398915.1 of Dromas ardeola. NCBI lineage: Eukaryota > Metazoa > Chordata > Aves > Charadriiformes > Dromadidae > Dromas > Dromas ardeola. The sequence continues at coordinate 298,376 of VYZM01019759.1, read as the reverse complement.
GATACTGTGCTTTATCCAAATGGGCCTCCTGAAGATAAGCGATATCAATGTTAAGTGCTTAATAACTACAGGCTAAATACTGTGATCTCTCAGCTGGACCATTATATCCATTAAACATTTAAATAAAAGAATTTTCAACTTATGTACAAGTGGGGTGGTTTTGTTTGGCTTTTTTTTAAGCAAGAATCATGTCACAAATAATTCTGTACTATAGCTACTATAACAGCTATGAAATATACATTTAGATGAAAGATAATGGCTGGGAATTCCTACCTACAAAATGTTTATGCCTCTCATGGCAGAGAATACAGCAATAAAATCCAGAAACTTCGTAGCAGTCATCCCTATGTGATCTAAAAATATTCAGAACATCCCTTGTAAATAATTATTATTAGAAGAACATATAGGACCCCTCAAATAACAAAAAAAAAAGCCTTAAACCTTTCCTGAAACAATAAAACCGTCATTTTAAGCAGGTCTTCTCCAGAAGAGAGTGGGGAACACAGAACGGGAAAGATCTGTAGCCTATACTTAGCACTGACAAAATGTTGAAGTTAACCAGTGGAGTTCACTTCATAAGATGCTATAGTCAGAAGCACTGCAGGGCTTCTAAATGTTTTATGTATTTATGGAAAATAAAAATATGGCCACAAAAACAGCACTGAAAAACTCTAAGGTTCAAAACCCACTCAAACCCACCTGCTTCAGATCTTAAGTGCCAGCCACAACAGCTATATCAGTGTAAACTGATATAACAAACTGACCCTCATAGGCATTAGGCTGCATCAAAATACAAAGAGTCACTAGCAAAGGCATCAGAAAGAAGCAAATGGAGCTTAGGCCTTCTTATTATGTCAATTGTGGCTTTTAAAATAAACAACCAAGTATCCCTCCATCCCCAGTTAGTACTAGCTATAATTAAATTTGTCTTCCTATGAGCAACTAATGTAAAGAATGCAGGGCATGGGTAACGTGATTGCTGTTGCCCAGCCCAGTGAACAGAACTGCTGCATCTGCATTGTGAACAATCTGGAAGCTGTGGGGAAACATTGATGAAAATCCTGATAAAAGACAATGAAAAAATAACCAGACTGTACAGTGAGAAAAGCATGAGATGTTGTTTCAATGTTTGCACAGAATAAATAATCCTATGGTCTGTGTAATCTATGCAGCTAGAAAATCATCACCGAGCCACGCCTGATATACGGGGACCAATTCATAAGAGAAGGCATTGTCAAAACTAATTATGCCCAGCTTCCTAATATAGCCCCAAAACATTTTTAAGAAACCCACTTCAGATGGCACATACTGCAAGGTAGCTACATCTGACAGCTATTTTAACTATGCTGGAGAGTAAACTTAAGGATCCACCTTTTAACACGGGGATATTTACTTGGAATGATACACCTGAGGTCGCAAACGCACCCAGCACAGCCAACATGGATGCTGTAAAGATTACACAGCAAGAAGTTGTTTTCTGCAGACTTTCAACAGAAAAACAAATCACCCGTCTCTGGAGTGGAATTTACAGCACTACAGTGCACAATCACTGTGAATGAGGAATTTGTAAGGCTGACTCATTAGCACTCCTGTTCACCAGGTGCATTTCTGTTTAGGTCCAGCCTAAGTATTTTTCAGCAGTGTGACAAGACCTCTGTCCTTCATCACGTATGACACCGATTTTAGCAGAGAGATGAGGTTTAACACCTACAGACCATTTAGCACTGCAACGGTTTTGACAACAAGGACTTCTGATCAACATCTTGTAACCTTTACTAATGGTGTTTTTCTTGCGCAAACCTGAACATCCTAAGATAAAACTCCACCTAAAGAAGACCTTACTAATTAGCCCTCAGGCACACTGGCACCCTTCGGTCAAGAACCCAGGAATGTGTGCCTCTAGGCTCACATCATCCTGCTCTGATGAGTACAAGACCTTGTCAGTGAGGTCAGGTGTGGAAGCCGTTACACCATAGATCTGCATTGCTGATGTTCTGTGCAGTCCTGAGGGAGTCATGTAAGAAAGACCAGTGTTGCCTGAAGGGATGGTGTCATGCTGAAACAGTTCCTTTGAGGTCAATTAAAACAACCTCCCAAGCAACAGTGCTGTTGCTTTATGCTAGCGTAAACTGCAAACTTCCCATTTAATCTAAATGAGCCCTTCCTCCATAAAAACAGATGTGGCAATAGTTAGTAACTATTAAGTATTACTATTGTTAAGTAATAACTGCTCAGAGATGTGGGATTAATGCTTATATAGGCTTTTGACAACTATAATTGCTGAGCATTATGGTTTATGTGTCACTTCTCTAGAAACATTCTAGGCCTAGACAAGGACTCTGGGTTTGTCTAGTTCTGAGAGAAGGAGGCTGAGGGGCGACCTCGTTGCTCTACAGCTTCTTGAGGAGGGGACATGGAGAGGGGGGTGCTGAGCTCTTCTCCCTGGGATCCAGGGATAGGATGCCTGGGAATGGTTCAAAGCTGCATCAGGGGAGGTTTAGACTTGGCATTAGAAAGGATTTCTTTACCCAGAGGGTGGTCACACATGGGAACAGGCTTCCTGGAGAGGTGGTCGATGCCCCACGCCTGCCAGTGTTTAAGAGGCATTTGGACAATGCCCTTAATAATTTGCTTTACCATTGGGTCGGCGCCGAAGTGGTCAGGCAGTGGGACCAGATGATTGTTGTAGGTCCCTTCCAACTGAACTATTCTATTCTATTCTATTGCCTATCCTATCCTATCCTAATATTGATGCTGTTCTACTTCTTTAGCTATGAAAGGGGTTGAAGCATCTGTACTTAATGATATCAAAGTTTTCCAAAAAGGAGTAATTGAATTAACTTAATATTAATCAGAAATGTCATTCCCAGTATATCATCCTGATTTATTTTTTTTTTCACATAAGACTAAAGTTAATTATATGGCCTAAACTGGAGGAAGTACTAGCTTGACATTCAGCACAACTCTAGCGTGGAACCAGAGCATTGTTGTAAGTCTAAGTAACTTGGTGGAAGTATTACCGCTGCTGCTTCTCAAATCCCTGCTAGAATCTCTACATCTCGAGAATTTGCATCTCCGGGAATTTTATCATCTGCTAGTTTGTTTGTTTCAAGTATTAAGAGTTTAGTGCTTCCTGTAGTAAGGAATGAAATGCATCTTAGACAAGGTACTAGAAGTCTTCTGTTTTGGGAAAGTTTAAGATTCTGGTCAGCACATCTGTGCAAGTAAGAAACTGTAAGATTGACTGTTACCTACTGAGGCAGTAGCACCTACAGCTTGGATACATGACCAGGACTCCCCTGCACAAATACAGAGCAAGAGACGGACTTACAATTTTTAGCCAAGTGGTAAAGAAAGAAAAAAAGGGAAACAAATACGTAGCTGCATTGCCTGCCCTCGGCGTCATGGCAAATGAGGAGTGGAACTGGTGGCAAACTCCTGCTTTCTGTTCCCAGCCACATGTCCTAATCAGTAGGTCTTGTGGCCTCCCATCCCAGAAGAATCACTAGCAAAGGGGAGCAGAGAGAGATGGAGCGGAGGACAGCTTAGGAGAAAAACACATGTACACGTCCTTGTTTAGCCTATTTGCCAAAGAAGATGGTTGTGAAATCATTTGTACATGGTTCTGTGTTCTCCAATAATACTTAACACTTTTCATTAAGTTTAAGAAAGCAGAGAGAGGTCTCAGCATTACTAACTTTCAACAGTTTTGTAAAGACTGATGAGAGAAGTGACCATTTCTCCCATGAAAAAAAACTCAGCATCAGCTTACTTCTTAATAGATGCCAGGTTATTCATGCAACCAGGAGAAAAGCTTCTATTGTAGCTTGCATTATAGACCACTAAGAATCAAAACAAAAGATGACACAAATTGAAAGAAACTGAGACCTACTTGCTTCACTGCTTATAGGAGTGTTTATTTTATCATGTTAGCTAGAAGAAAGTGTAAGAATTCCTTAAGCCACTAAACCTGCTCACTGTCATGTGGTAACACACACCAAGCAAATGCAAGATTAACAAGACAGAGCCTAGGTTTTCAGAAGACTATCACATTTATCTATCAGGTGGATTTTTTTGAAGGAAATGAGGCCCAAAATATAACTGGCTCTGGGACAGGCAAAGAGGATGCCCACTACGAAAGGAGAATGTGAAAGGCTGAAATAAGCTGGAGTGACAGCATAATATTTTGATTTTTCAAATAGAAACACCAAAGCCTTTTCAGTCCTATTGGAATAAGTTACTTTATTGGAAGTCCTAGCACTAGGAAAAAATTGTGCCAAATTTTAAAATTCTATGTAGACTATTCTAAGTTCTCAAATAATAAATGTCCAGTCTAGCTTCACAGTAAAGTCAAGGTGAGAAGGGCTTCAAAAAGCAGAGGGAATAACCCAAAACAGCTTTTGTCATCCGGGAATCTTATGACAGGGCAAGACAGCGATGGCACCACAAAAATGGAATCAAATCTCTCAGTACAGTCTTGAATTGGGCTATATTCTTTTTTATATATCCAGCTATGCAGTTGTCATGGAACTCTTTCCTAACCAGGCAGATTACCATTTCAGTTGCAGTGTTGTAAAAACTGAATTCCAGTACTTTAAACTTGAACCGAATGCATGGAGTCAACCATTTTTCTTTACTTCTCCAGGTTCTGCAGAAGTAACGTTTTATTCTGAAACTTTCCCTGCAATGTTTTTTTAATTTAATGGTTGGACTCACTGTGCACATTTGCAAAATTATTAAAGAGCTTCAGTGTAAATGGCTAATTAGGTGCTTTAGAAGTTTACACTTAACACAGTCCAGTTACAGGAGTAGCAGTTTCTGTTACTGCTATGTAAATCCTAACTATACTTCAAAGCTACTCCTTAGTGTTTGGTGTTTTCAAATGTCTTTTCACCTAAGTTATAGACAAGCTCCTACTAAAACAACGCTGTTACTCAGTCATTAAAAGTAGGAAGTTCTATAATGTGCAACAGTAATTTGATTTCTGAGACATGAATTGTGATGTAATATTTAGCTGCATGATCACAGGCTCATTTTCCATAGGACTTGCACCTCGTTCAGTGCTCCAGTATTCACCTAATGAGCTGCTATGCAGCACTTTGTCCATCCTTTCAGAATGCTGTCTCTTTATCCAGCAAAATCTATTCCTCCTTCCTCCTCACCAGATTTGTATCAAGTTCTACAGTGTGCTGACAAGTAATACAGTTTCCCTGGGTTGTTCCCATCCTCATATACTTATCTTTCACCTAGTCTTAAATTTATCCTTCTCCATCAAAATTGAGGCCAAGTTTTTTTTTTTCTTGGCTTGTCCTAGGCTTAGATACTTTCCCATCTTAGCCCTCATCTCATGAGAGCCTGTCCGAAGCATTTATCTTTTTTTTTTTCCCCGGCTTTTTTCCTTCTATCCTCATGTCACATGATCTTTTCTTCCATTTGATCTGGAAGCCAATGGGACACCTGATTATTTCTCCGGTTCTTCCTGTGACTTTTCCCCTCCAGGCTGTGCGGAAAGGAGTACAGGGGCAGGGATGTATGTGCAATCCAGTCACACCAGGGAACCGCAGAATTTACAGTCTATTCGACCACTAACATCTGAAAAACCACAAACAAGCACATGCAAACAGGTGTGTGCATAGGGCAAGGGGGAGCATTGCTCTGTCACACTTTCAAGCTTAACACTGACAAACCTAGGTGGGNGCAATCACCAACAGTGTCTATTCTATTGTTTCCTCTCAAAAACTTGGCAAAGCAACAAGCTAGACCCAGCTGAAACGTGCTGGCTACAATTTTCTCAAAACTTTCATCTGAGACACAAACAATGCCCAATACCATCACAGAGAAAGTTTGTCAAAGCCACTGATACCTGAAATAGGGTCGCATACCGGAAAATGTTAGTAATCCCTACTCACATACAACATTAGCAGCATTGCCTGTAATTACGATTCATGCATTTTTATGCAGATTACTGGTATGCTCTGAAAGCTTTTTTTTGTTGTTGGTGGTCAAGGAGCACTTCCCTGATTTTGGTAATTTTAAACATAAGCAATTTGATTTTAAAGCAGGTCTACAAAAAGCGTCTAAGCTCAAACATAATTTCCCATATTGGGGAAATTTGGAGGTGGAATGTTCTTTGTTCATCAGTTGGCATTTGAGGGTTTGTTTAGTTTTTAAATCCTTTCATGACAAAGCCCATTTGCCATTTCAGGTTAGAAAGGAATCCCCTTCCCAACAGACTTTCCTCAGTTTATCCTGGTGAAGAAGTAGGTCATTGTCCTGAGGAAGACAGTGGACAGCAGAAAAGGAGCTGGTGGACACAGAGTTTAACACGAGCCAGCACTGTGCCCTTGCTGCAAAGGTGAACGGTGCCTGGGCTGCATTAGGCAGGGCACGGCCAGCAGGGTGAGGGAGGGATCCTTCCCCTCTGCTCAGCGCTGCGGAGGCCACACCTGGAGGGCTGTGTCCAGTGCTGGGCTCCCCGGTAGAAAAGAGACAAGGACCTACTGGAGGGAGTCCAGCAAAGGGCCACAAGGATGACAAAGGGACAAAAAAGCATCTCTCCTGTGAGGAATGGCTGAGAGAGCCGGGGCTGTTCAGCCTGGGGAGGAGAAGGCTCGGGGAGATCTCAACAACGTGTATGAACCCCTGCAGGGAGGGGGCAAAGCGGACAGAGCCAGGCTCTTCCCAGTGGTGGCCACTGACAGGACCAGAGGCCATGGGCACACACTGACACACAGGAGGGTCCCTCTGGACATCACGAAACACTTCGTCACCATGAGGGTG
>VYZM01019759.1:253304-290747 GCA_013398915.1 Dromas ardeola | reverse complement strand
CGGGGCGGGCGGCGGCCCCCGCCAGCGCCCGGGAGAGGCCCGGGGTGGTGGTGGGGGACAGGTTCGGAATGCGGTCGCGGTTCAGCGGGCGGTCATGGTTCAGCCCTGCTCCAGGCCGCTCCGTCTCGGTACCCGGCCCGGGGCTCCATCCCCAAGCGGGGGGATGCGGCGGGGAGCAGGAGGGCCCCGAGAGGCCGCTGCGGGGCCGCATCGCTGGCAGGAGAAAGCCTGTCGCTCTCCCGAAGAGCTAACGGGAGAGCCCGGCCTCCGGGCGCGTCGGCGCTCCGCAAGGAGCGAGTCCCCGCTGCCGCCTGGCCGCTCTCTGTCCGGGTTCGCTTCCCTGGAGTTGTCAGCGGGGCCGACTTCGCTTCTTGGTCCGTGAGGCGGCCCAGCCCGGTGCTCCGCTCCCCGGTGTGCACCTGGATCAGGTGCGCCGGTCTGGCTAGGGGTGCTGCACCTAAACCATGGGGTGTCCTGGTCCTCTCGAGGCGCGGGGAGCAGCTGTGAGCCCGGGCTGTGCCTGTGAAATGCTGCCGGGGTGAAGCTCTGAAACACCTGGGGCAGGCACTGCTGTCCCCTACATGCTGCCACACGGAAGGTTGCTCCTAGCTCAGGCTTCCAGCGTGCTCTGAGGTGTGTGAGGGCCAGGGCAGGGCTTTGTGTGTGGATAGTGTAGCCTGTGAACAGGGCAGCCAAAGATGCCTCCAAAGCAGCTTGGTTTTGTCTGGATAAATCAGTTGTGAAGCTGTGTGACTGTCTCACATTCTTTGTGTTTTTGCAGCTATGCTATTACTAATAGTTCAGTGTGTTTCAGGCATAATGGTGACTGCTGTGTGACCATCACCTACTGTGGAGGAAGTGTTTATGGAGGATGGGAAGGGACACCCTCACAGCTGGAGTACTTACGGTTTAGGTGGAATGGACTAGTCTCTTGCAGATGTAACTTCCATGTTAAGCAGCAACTGGTAGTACAGACTCATACAGGTTGTCCCACTGTCCTCAGCACTGGTGAGGCCGCACCTTGAGAACTGTGTTCAATTTTGGGCTCCTCACTACAAGAAAGACATTGAGGTGCTGGAGCATGTCCAGAGAAAGGTAACGAAGCTGGTGAGGGGTCTGAAGCACAAGTCTTATGAGGAGCAGCTGAGGGAACTGGGGTTGTGTAGCCTGGAGGAAAGGAGGCTGAAGGGAGACCTTATAGCTCTCTACACCTACCTGGAAGGAGGGTGTGGCAAGGTGGAAGTCATCTCTTCTTCCAAGTAACAGGTGATAGGACACGTCCTCAAGTTGTGCCAGGGGAGGTTTAGATTGGAGATTAGGAAAAACTTTTACACTGAAGGGGCCATTAAGCATTGGAACAGGCTGCCCAGGGAAGTGGTTGAGTCACCATCCCTGGAGGTATTTAAAAGATGTGTAGATGTAGTGCTGAGGGACATGGTTTAGTGGTGGTTTTGGCAGTGTTAGGTTAATGGTTGGACTTGATGATCTTAAAGGTCCCTTCCAACCTAGATGATTCTATGATTCTGTAACATGTTTGAATGTACTTTGGGGAAGGTATGGAATAGAATGTAGTTCGTTCAAAACTTAGGAAAGCTGCACTGACTTGGGTGCTCTACGAGTTGCCAGTATCCTCCTCCTCTCAAGCAGTCATAAAGTTTCCTACCGCAGTTGGATGTAATAGGGGGCTTCTTAGCCTTTACTCCATTATTAAATTGACTTTATTTCTCCAAGAACTTTGTGTGTGAATACTCAGTCTCAGTTAGATGAAGAGATATGGTAGAAATATACCTGCTAACAGGTCAATGAAAAAGACTAGTCTTTCAGTTGCAAGGTCACTTTAAGAAGTAGTCTTATACTGCTGGGGGGAAAAAAAAAAAAAAAAACAACAAAACAACCAACATTGGGGTGAATGTTGGGCACAATACCACTTTGTCTGCTCTGGATTTCTAGTGAGCTGTCTGTCAGCATAGAGTGGCAGACTTCTATTTATTGAATAGTTGAGGAGTAACATGCAAATTAAGTCATGAAAAATGCTGCCCTATTAGGATGTTCACACCACTTGAAATGCTATGCGCTTGCCATTTGTAAAGCTTCAAAGAAACACAAATTGTTTTGTAGATTTGCTGAATTATATGAACTATTACAAATTGGTAGCTAAAATGAATTGAAAAAAATCTTTATTCCTGGCATTGTAGAAGCTTTTTTGAACTTTGTAACTGATGGCTGCAATCTAAATCCCTTAGGACTAGTTGGTTTTGCTGCTAAGCAAAATAGAAGGTTTTGTAGCTGCTCTGTAGAGCTTGCAAACCAGGTTTGCAGAGCTTATAGACAACTATGGTACATGACTTTCTGTTGTCAACTGTTAAAATATTATTAAAAAGATACCGATGATGACTGTCTCATAGGCTGAGGAGTTGTACCAAATAACAATCTCTCTGAAAGTAGTCAGTATTTTAATCTTGCTGCTAGACTTGGCAGTAAGCCTTTAAGTGCCCAGAACCCTCACTTTCAATCTTCATCTAACCTAGTTAACAACTTGTGTAAATAAATCACAGTTGCTAAAAAAATTTGAATGTGAAAATTGACTCTTAAAATTCTTAGGGAGAAAGCATTTTGTTGATGGTGTCAAAAATGGTTTGGTAGAAAAGAGCACACTTTATAAAGCGCTGTGGCTTGGAAAGGAGTACTACATGGTGGTAGTTAACAGTGAACTGAAGAAGCTTAGAAGTTACTTGTTTGCTTTTGTCAGTCCCACCCTGGCAGTTTAAAACAACATGACAATTGAAAGAATGCAAAGCCTGTATTACATGGCCTCAGTATATGGCAAAGTGATCCATCTTAACCTATTTTTAAGAGAAGCTGGAGCAGGAGATTATACTTCATAGCAACAATCCAACCTTACCTCTTTTTGCTTGATGAACAAAAACTGTTGCTGTAAGTCTTAAATTGCTAATCATATTACTGGTTACTTCCCACTTAAATCTTGCATTCTTGTGATAGAGCTGCAGCCATGGATTGCAGAACAACTCATCTGCAAAATCCTGAGCTAGCGAAACTTAATACTGTTGTCCGAAATCTAATTCAATGCTTACTTTTGTTTGAAAATGAAATGTAAGTTTTATGCAGCCCTAACTTCAGGGTTGAGGACTGAACCTACAGTAACTTTTACAAAGCTCTACTGTTAATAACTTTAGACTGAATGCAAGCTCACTGATTCCAATACTTTGAGCTTAAAACTTAGTATATTAGTGGCCTAAATAAGGCTCTTCAGACCTTTTGGATTGTCTCTAACATTTGGCATGACTTTTATAACCTGTGGGCAAACTGGATTTGGTTTTCTCTTGGAACAGTCTTGGTTTTTGTTGTTTTTTTACTGCATTTTGCAATGTGTCATGTTACTAATAGCAAGTATAGTTATGCAAGTATAATCTGCTTCTTTCAGCCATATAAGTAGGCCTAATATGCAGAGTTAAAGGGCACATCTTAGAGGTCTCACACCACGATTACCTAACAATACTAGGTTTCTAGTATATCTGTCTCAGAATAAAGTAGTGGATCGTGCTAACTTGACCAAGTTCATTTCTTCCAGACCAGTCTTTTGTGACTCTAGCCACAAATGACTCCTATGTGAAAGGAGCGCTGGTACTTGGTTCATCCTTGCAACAGTACAGGACAACAAGGAAGCTGACTGCACTCATAACTCCTCAGGTCTCAGATCCTATGAGGTAAGGTCACTTGTATACCTCAGACTGCTACGGTTCCTGCTGATATGAAGATTGAAAAACAGGAGTTAAATTCATTAATAGTAACCTTCCAAAACTCTGGAAGCTTAACAGCTAAGCTTGCAGAATTCCAGATAGTATAAGTTGAATTCTGCTAAGTCTTTCAAATGTGAAACTTTTTTTTCTTTATTCCATAGGATGAGTTAACAAATACTCTGTAGTTAGAGCACTAAACTATGACTTGATACTTTCATAGTCCTACTTAGAAAGAACTGTCCAACAATATGATATTATACATGTGTTCATTAGCGCTGTGTGTATGCATGTGGAGGTGGGAATAGGGGATTGGTGTTTTTGTTTTGCAGAAGCATTCCAGACTGAGATAATGTAACGTAAGTTCTCTTGAAATCTAGCAGACACTTCAAATTTTATCATGAGAGAGGAAAATGAGTAGAACTAAAGTAGCACGAAGTACATCAAATCAGCAGCAGATCAACAAAAGCATCTAAGGAGGTCACCACGGTACAACAAATGAAATTAATGGGCATCTGCTTCCTACAGCCTCTCTAGAATAGTCTCAGTATGGAGCGGACTGGGTGCACTTTCCACATGTAAGAGGAGGGTAAAAAACCAATTAACTTAATAGCTATATGAACTGCAGATGATAGGTTGAGATCCTCTACATGGGAAAGCTCTTCTGAAAAGATCTCTCAATTTATAGAGACAGTAGAGAAGTGGCTCGATAATAAATGGAGCGACTCTCTCTGGAGTCTCTTGGCAGCTAAATGGCACTATCAATATAAAGATATTACAAATAGGAACATCCATTCTAGCCTATTAGGTGAGTGTGCTCTTTTAAGATGAGTCATAAATGTGCTTATATGTAGTGCAAGCCAGCTAGTACTATGCCCTTAGGCCAGCAATACCTTACCTACCTTGTGGTGTAACTGGAACTTGAACTTCTCGCTGTATCCACTAACAAGATATATCTTAAGTTCAAAAGCTGCTCTCCACACCAAACTGTCAGTATAAAGACAGCCTTGTAAGGCAGAGTTCTAAAACTCACTCACGAGCTCTGTGGCTCAAATGATAATTGCTGAGCATCAAGATGCACTGTAGAACAGTGAGACTAAACAGATGCTTCATACTTTAAGCAGTATAAACTCATTAACCTCTCTTGAACTAATGGTAACGCTTTACCATCTAATGCAAAGATCAGATACCTTGCACAGACTCTCACTATACTGTCTGAAAGTTTAGGTGTCACCCTTAGGTGAACATGGTACTGGGTCAAAACACTGTTGTGTACCCATAGCCATGATTAAGTGAGTCTTAAAACTTTATGGGATAAACAAAGTTTTAACTGGGTCTAGTCAGATGTCCCTAACAGTCACAAATCCAGAACAGTGTTGTCATAACTACTGCACAAACTTCTGTTTCAGCTGTTTAGGATTCAGCTGCTGTCCTGCTCAAGCTACTCTGTGCAGGCGATTAAGAAATGGGAAGCTGTTAAAGTACTGTTAACTTGCCAAAAATCAGAGTCTGGCTGAAAAAAAGATGAGTGGAAAGTTTGTACTACATAGCCATGACCTACTGGACTTGGTAGCAAGTCCTGTTTGTGGAAGAAAAAACCCCAAATATCTTTGTTCCCTAAAATGTGCCTGTTACAACCTAGAAACCTTGAGGCAGACAGGTGTACTTGTGCATTCTAACACATGCAGTCAGTTCTTACTGCTGAGTTAAGAAATACTGCCAGCTTCCCTGTTATTCCACTTCTCTTTATGGAATCTGTCATGTGGTCTGGTGCTGGAATAACAATAGAGCTAAATCTTGGCAATTGACTCTTTCCCCAGGAGAGTGCTGGAAAAAGTTTTTGATGAAGTCATACTGGTAAATGTCTTGGATAGTGGGGATTCAGCACACTTGGCGTTAATGAAAAGACCTGAGCTGGGTGTCACACTAACAAAGCTTCACTGCTGGGAACTGACGCAGTTTTCAAAATGTGTTTTCATGGATGCAGACACAATGGTAAGTTGTCTCATAGTACCTTGTAATGACCCAGTATGGGGGTTGTTGGATTTTTTCCTGTGGGTTGTTTTTGGTTTTGTTGTTTGGGGCTGGTTTTATTGGGTGGTGGTGTTTGTTGTTTTGTTTTTGTTTTTTTTTTTTTTTGAAGGAGGGCTAATAGAGGCCTTCTCACTACTTGGACTAGTAACTTTAAAAATGTATGTGCCTTTTTCATATAAAGTCTGTGGGGACTATCTCCATAAAATTTTGTCTTCCATAAGACAAGAGCAGCAACATGAGAACTTTCATGTCTTAAGGTGTATGTCAAAGTCCAGTAAAACATGATACCCCAATTCCTAGCCTAAAAAGCAGAAAACTTTTTTTTTTACCCCTTTTACAACTAGGTTTTGTCAAATATTGATGAGCTTTTTGAGAGAGAAGAGCTTTCTGCAGCACCAGATCCAGGCTGGCCTGACTGTTTTAATTCTGGAGTTTTTGTTTACCGACCTTCCATTGAAACATACAATCAGCTGTTACAGTTTGCCACAGAGAACGGCAGCTTTGATGGTATGTATTAATTTGTATTTCAAAATAGACCAAATTTATTAGACCAAAATGGTAATAGTGGTTGGGATGGCTCAGTAACTACATATGTGCCATGGGGACTCTGATAGAATTCTGAACTCAATGTATTAACGACACAAAAATTGTTTCCCTCTCACAATAGAAGCTATTATTACAATTTGTAGTAAAACTACTTTTTTCAGACTTCATGAAATAAAAAAACAACCCTAAGAGTTTGGCCTCCAAACTAGTAGCTGTGAGCATTAGCAATGTAGAATCATGTAACAAGAAGTCTTAAGCAAGCACAGTGCATGCATTAGTAAATGAAACTGCAGTACTATGCTTCATGCATTCCTAACACTCACTGCTTGAACGTTCTATGCTAACTCAAGTTGTTGTGGAAAAAGTAGTACTGATCAACTTGAGTGCTGCTTCAGAGAAACAAACGTTTGAAGATGCAACTATCTCTTCACGTGCTGTGTAATAGCTTCCTGTCATTATAGGGTGGTGACCATCTCTTTCCCAATATCAAGTGCATGTAGCCTTGGCTGCTTCCCACTATAGGTCACTTGGGATCGGCCACTGTGCCAGACTTAAGCTTGAGAAGCCAAGTTCTGCTGTCCTGTAAGTCTCCTAAATCTATTACCATTGCAGTAAACGCACACGTTGCTTGAAGACTGCTATAGTTAAAGGTTTCTGAATGACTGTAGCTGTGTCCTGTCATTAGATTTCATTATGTAACTACTGTGGTACAAAACAAAGTCTAACTGAAAAAGCTACAGATAGCTACATAAGTAAGACCAAAAAAATGGAGCTCTTAATAGAAGGTAATTAGCCAGCCTGTTGACTTACACTTCAGTACTTTGTAAAAAGTAAATTTTCTAGATGTCACTTCTTCTAGTCTGCAGAATAATCCCCATTACTATGTGAACTCCTATGTGTGGCCCCTTAAAGAACAGTAGTAGCAGCTGGATGCTTAATGAATAAACTCTAGTGAAAATGAGTACTGCACTCTAATGAAGGGTCTGTCTGTACCTTGCTTCTGACAAGGCAGCAGTTGGTAGCTCTGGGAGAGCTCTCAAATGTTGGGTGTGAATTGATCACCAGCTATAGCAAAAGCTGTAGCGTGGTACTGAACTGTTGTTTGGTCTTTTTTTTTAAAAAAAAAAAAAAAACAAAAAACAAACAAAAAAAAACCCAAAAAACCAACACATCCCAAACAAACCCACATCTTTGTGTGAACTGACCATTGAGCAGCTCCAGGAATATCTGAGACTTGGTGACTATCTCCTCTGAGCTTTGTGCTCGACTGCTAGCAGTCCCATCTTATAGGTCTAAGGCCCCTGTCCTTTAAAAGACTAGAACTGTGTCCACAATATACTTTCTGACTTGAAAGCTAAAGCCACACAATGGTGAAACTTCCTCAATGTCCTAAACATGAAGCAATTGTTGCAGCTCTTAACAGCAAAAAGAGTGAGTTAATGGTTCAGGTACTAAATTTCTGTAACTGTAACTTTTACTTCAGCTTTAAAATTTATTCAGTTTTTATTAAATGGTAGCACTGATCAGAGTAATGAGACCATGGAGACTTATTCTGTCTGCTGAGTTCATGAACTCAGTTGGGAGAAAGGGCATTTAAACTTTAAATTGATCTAGACAGTAATAATTAAAGTTCCTAGGAAACTTTTTATAAGAGAAACACCTGTGAAGGGTCACTGCCCTTAATGGGACACCAGGACGCAAACTCAACAAGCTACCAAGCTATGTATAATTGAAGTCAAGCTCTAAGCACCCCATCTGCAGTAGTAGTAACTAGGAAATGCAAGAATTCCTGGAGTACCTCATGTTTATAATAGCAGACAGATGCCTCCTATGTAATGTTGTTGTTCAGAAATGGTAGAGTGATGGCTACTTACGGAGACAACTACTTTGTCTATTTGAACCTCACCTTTCTAGATAATGAGGAATAGGCATAATTCTAGATGCCATCTAAAAGTAGTGGAGGGGGGGGGAAACATTTGGTTTTAAAAGAAATCTGGTAGTACTGATACCTTAAGAACATGGCTATTGCTTTGACAATCCTCTGGCTCTTTAGCCTGGAATTTTAAACAGTTGCTTTTACATATAAAGATATAATGCAGCAAGATGATCTGTAGATATGTCACTAATGTAACTACTGCCTGATTCTTTCACCTTATGTCTAAGGTCAAGTTTATACAACAAGACTACTGTTGAAGTCGGAACTAGGACAGCTAAATGCCCCGCTTTCAGTGGCTGCTTTGGCACAAATGCATGCCATCTGAAAAAAAGCCAAGTATGTAAAACAATCTGAGTGGGAGACAGTCCTGTAAAATAAGTTAAATACATTGTTGCTGCCCCTTCAGTTACGAGCTATCCATTCTGAGAGGGTATCCCAGACTTCCGTCTCATTTCGATGATTTTACTGTTCACATTCACATTCTTAATATGGCATTAAGTTAGAAGTTATAATGAAACTTTGAGTAAAGACCAGGGGACTTGCCTGGTTTCTTTGACTCTTGTTGTCTTGTGATGGGTACAACTTCTTCAAAAGTGCTTTCCTCCCTTTATGGGTTGAGACACAAGTCAGAGGCTCGAAGTTACCGGTCGAAGTCTCTAGGCAATTTCTCCCTCTCCAAACTGCACGTTTGCTGACAGCTGTAACAGGATACTTAGAATTTATATTTGTCAGTGTACTGTCCGTACATCTAAGTTTATGCCCAGTGTCTAGATACTTCAGTTGCAAAAAGCAAATTCTGCTCAAACATCAGTGAGGGTGTAAACCTTAGTTCTGCCCTAAATCTAAATGCAGATCAATAAAAAAAAACTGAGTCAGAGACTGATTGCTTTAGAAGACTAAAGATTAAAATAAAACACTGCCTCTTTTCTAACTAGGCTATCGATTTACCTACTCTTCAGCAATGCTACTTGTGAATACAGTTACAGGTGGAGAGAAGACAGCAAATGAAAGTTGAGGGACTACCTTCAATCTCCTTCATAAGAGGAACTACTAGCACTTAAAGACTAAGTATATTCACTGCAATAAAGAATTAATGGATATAAATAAGTAATTTTTACTTTTCAGTAGCTTCTTACAAACTAGTCTGCTGTGGGCCAGAGGCTGGTTTGTTTAGCTACTCTACTACTGACACACCAAACCACTTCAGACTCATTTGACCTCGTTACAATCTCTGCTTGCAAACCTAGAGGTGACCCCTCCCAACAGAGTAGTTGTTACTCTCACTTAAGGGTTAGTCAGCAGCATTTTAGTGAAGAACTAGGAATGCCTATTGCCTGTTCAGGAATTTGATGAAGTTTTAGTAGAGTCGTCACCAACACTGAATGTGCTTTCCTGACCAGATCACAGTCTAGGTAGACGCATCCAGGGCTGCAGCTCTTACAGACCACTGATACCTCGACTCCAGCATTGATGTTGGTCATGCATCTGTAAGCATAAGTAATAAAACTAATTGTTGGTACTTGATCTTTTGAGCTACAGCTTTGCTGAAGTTGAACAGTACTCCATTGTCAAGTCCTGGTTTTTGCTGCCTTATACAGCTTGAACTTAAGCTGTAAAAGAAACTGATTGAGCAGCTATCTTCTGCTATCTTGTAGCAAAAGTAACCTCACACATACTGTCTCTTTCATTCTCTGCATTTTTTGGATTTTCAAAGGCTGCAAGGTTGGTCACAAATAGAAATCTAGTGCTCTGTGCCAAACTCCTACAGGACATGACAACTGCATTACCAACACTTAATTAGCGTAGTGATTGAAAAAGATCCTAAAACAGCTATTTGATGCTTGTAGCCTATTAATGCTTTCTCTTTCAGGTGCAGATCAGGGGTTATTAAACACCTTTTTCAGCAGCTGGGCAACAACAGACATGAGCAAACATCTACCATTTATTTATAATTTGAGCAGCACTTCTGTATATTCCTACCTTCCAGCATTTAAAGCGTAAGTTCAAAATTCTAAGATAACTTTCAGAGCTTATATAACTAATTTATTGTAACAGAATGAACAGGCATGATGTGAATTACACAGTTTATCTAAAGGGAAGCTATTGTCACTAAAAGAAGGTATAATTTTGCTCTCTTAAAAATAAGTTTAGTTAATACTAGTTAAATGAATCATCTCGTGATTCATGCAGAGAGAAAGGTGTATCTGTAGCTTAAACCACTCATCCCTGGTGGTAACACTGAAGTTGATTTAGAGTAAGCATATTTGACAGGTCACTTGCAAAAGGAAGAACCACTACTCCAGTATGGGATACTGTCCATTACATCTCTAACCAAAGGTAGTAGCTCTTGAATCCGCTTGAGCTGAACTTCAGCGTATCACTGGTGGTATTGTTTCCTACCTTTATAACTTGTCCTTTCCTCGCTCAAATTACTTAGGGTATTTAACAACCAGTAGTTACAGTTCATCTAATCAATCTAATCTATACCATTTAAATAAACATGGTGAACAAAGACTTGTATAAAGCTATAATTCTCTCCCAACAGTCTTTCTAGATCTCAGACAGTTCCTTAAGTAATAGCGAGATGGAACAAAGACTACAGCCAACCATCATATAGTTGCAAGCTTCCTGTGTAAGGAAAACAACTGTATCCTCCCTAGCTAGCAGTATTATATTTGGCATGTGAGTAAACAGTATTAGTGGCAGGGTCACTCAAAGTGTTACAATAAACATAGGAGGAAGCAGGGGAAGCTGAAATGTTACACAGAAACTCTTATTCATTAAGAGCTTCAAAACAGGGGGAGGGGGGAGAGAAAGTACCAATTGCATAAAAACAATCTGATCTCCAAATGACATCAGGTTACTAGTGTCTAAAGCAGCAGCTAGCATAAGCAGGACTGTTGCTGGCTCAAGATCAAACTATGTCTTGTGATCAGAATACCATTTGAAATCCTGTCATGCTAAAAGTGGAACACTTATTTAAAGAAATATATGCAAACCTAAGAATGACTAAGTAGTTGGACAGCACTTGATAAGCTAATATCGATTGTAAAGTGTGTCCTTTTTCCATGGCTGACTAGTTGTTAAAGTTACAAATGACCTTGTTGCCACAAAAGACTAAGTGGATCCATGGGCTCCTGACAAAAATTCCTTTTAACTGATTGAATCAATTGCCTAACTGAAATCAACAGATGTTCAAAAGTAGAATGCTGTAAGTGCAGCCCTTTTAAGTAGAATGCCCTGCTCGACAGGTGGAACAACTTCCCCTGGTTAGATCAGCAGCTACATGCCTGATAATCAGCAGTTGGAATAAAGTGAAATTTAAACCTACTGACATCAATAGCTAAGTTTTTCGCAGCTTTGTACAGCGAGACTAGATTTCACAGCAGTCCAGTAATCCTTTTTCCAAAGGAAAATGCCAATTCATGACAAATGCTCTCTAACTTCAAAACATTGATGAAGGACTTTTCTGGGAGATGGGGAAAGACAGATTAGTTGCTGAGGCCAGTGTGGACATAAAGCTTCCGAACAGTTGAGCTTAAATGTCAAAAGAAAGTATTGCAGATCTAGAACGTATCTAGAAAGCAGACACTGAAAACATCATAGAAGCCTGTCATCTGTTGTACAGGTCTTAAGTGGACAGAATACTAAGAATACGCTTCTCCATTTGCAGAAAGTGTAACATAACACTTAAGCATACTCTAGCTTAAATAGCCTTGATTCTTAAACAAGGACAAGTTTCCTCAGAACAGCAGCAGCCTAAGATGAAGAAAGCTCAGGCTGTTAAGTAGTGCTGTGACAGCTAGGTCGTCAGCTAAGGTAGTCCCCTGATGTCAAATCTTGACATAAGGAGTTGAAAGCTAAAGCCCAGGAACTGACCTCTGGAAGACAGAAAATTTTTCTTGCAATTAGTGCAAATACTAGACCTTGATTCACACATGCATAGGTTTCCATTTTGCAATAAGATCAGTTCTCAAAACACTGAACATGAATATTGAAATACAGTCAAGGATCTTACAATAGTACAAAAAACCCCACCCAAATGCATATTGCCTTGTTTCAAATATTCTAAAGTTTTTGAAACACACCTGCATAGTCTCCATACATAAAACTCCTTAAACATCGGAGTCCTGGTCAAAAGCACATCCTAAGGTGTGCTTAATGATGTAAGACAAACCAGTTTGGCATTATTATCCATTTTAATCATGTTGAGAAGAAATCCTAATATGTGATGAACTAGGTGAGACAGTTGCTGTTACTAGAGAGCCTGGTATTGCTTGTTTACAAAACTGACTCAAGCTGAACCCTAGTTCTGGATCCATAGAAGAATGGAATGAATGCTGTCTCTTTTAGCATTCTTTACTTCAAAAGGGGTCCATCTCATCTATGTTCTTAATGCAACAGAACACACTGGTAACATTTCGGACAAAGCTAAAAGTTCATATTGAAAATGAAGTTAAAATAGTTTTAGAAAGAAACAAGTGAAAAAAAACCACCCCCACCACCACCAGAAAACCCACCCATGGCGAAACTAAGGTTATTTAGAAAATAAGGGTTGGTTGTCTAGCAAGACCTTGCTGCACCAAGATCAGAAGTGTTCTGAAATGCCTAGGTTATACAGAGCTGCTATTCTGCAGGGAGGCAGCCTTCCCGCAGCAGGGCCTTCCAATGATCCTTTTCTATAGGGCTATAAGCTGAAAGGGTAACTGTAATGCTGACCCTTCTCCACATAATGCTTGTAATGCCTAACTATCTGGATCACTGACTTTGGAGCAGAATCTTTTTCACTTTTAAAACCAGTTCCGATTGCAACGGCTGCTTGAGACTGCTCTCTCCTGAGCTATGGACACCACTCTACCTAAAGACTTGAGTTGGCTGTAAGTACTTAAATAGCCCAGACCATTAGGTTTTGGCTGTATTCTGACTAGTGTAATGTAGAATTCCATTTGCATTTTTTCTGTTGTATAGAGATGCTTTCAGTCCCAGTAGGCATTGGCAGTTTGATCATTTAGTGTTTAGCCTCCTAAATATATTCATATTTCTGCTTTTTGGACACCTACAGAAGCCGCAGGTCAAAAAAATAAAAATTATGACTGCCAGTCAAAGCTCTTGTTTTCTAGACACCTCGACAAACTGTGGGTTCTAACTTTTTCTGTCCAACAGGTTTGGTGCAAATACTAAAGTGGTGCATTTTCTGGGAAGCACAAAACCATGGAATTACACATATGACTCCAGAACAAAAAGCATAAAAGGCAACATGGATGACCCTAAAATAGTTCACCCAGAATTCCTCAATATGTGGTGGGACATCTATACAGCTGATGTTTTACCATTACTAGAACAGCATGGAATTGTTAAAGAAAGTATTACAGGTGTAAACATGGTACGTGCTTTAATATTCTTGTAGAAACTACCTAAGTATGGATGACAGGTTCTTTACCATTCCACTGATTTGCCTTCCCTCTGTTCAGCTTAAAGCATGGGTGTGGTTCAGTTTGTGGGACGCAGGGTTTTTTGGTTTTGTTCTTTTTAAGCTTGGAACAAATACTACTACAGCAGAGAAGCATGCTATAGTGGTCTTGAATGTAGCCGTCTGCTTGCCTAAAACAAACTGTCTAAGCAGCTAATGGTGCACCAGAAGTTATACTGTAGCAACTTCTTTAATATATACAGAGAAGGGTCCTAACTCTTACTGTGTTGCAGCTAATAAGGTTCTCAAGCAGAAGCACCCCAGTTCAGCATGCAATATGTACATATAGATCTTGCATGGTGAAACAAATCTAGGTAAGCCTAGGATAATTAGAGAATGAATACTTATGTAGACTGGCAGTGATGAATCCCAATACTTACCAAAGCCAAAGTAACACTTCTAACTCTAGTTCTCGCTCACAGAATTTAGTAGCTTGCATCTGACTGGAGAATTCAGTCTTAGCTTAGTACGTGGGCCAGTTTAAGTTCTCAACCTTTCTGAGACCAAAGTTACTGATCTTTTAAGATGTGCTTTCCCTTGTTAATCTTACATCTTTCTAACAAACTATTTGCAGCTATCGGGCTTGGTCTATACTCTGGCTTTCTCTTGTGGCTTCTGTAGAGAGGTATGAAGAACTTAAACTTTTTTTTTTTCTTTTCTCCCTGTCCCTGCTAACTTCTGTAACTCTGCTTTGTTATTTTGCTAGGAAAGCTGCACAATCCCTGCCCATTGGCAATGCTTGCTGCTGTGCATGAGAACATCTACTTCGTTGTCCCATTCTATGCCTTGTTGCTCGCTTTAGCTATGCAAAGTATTTCTGTATTTTTACTCTGCCTTTCTTTTTAGGCAGAGGTTACAGAGGCAGTGTCCCACATATCAGTATCAGCATCATCCCCAGTATTACCAACTGTATCTTCAGAAGAACGCAAGGAACGGTGGGAACAGGGCCAAGCTGACTATTTGGGAGTGGATTCCTTTGACAACATCAAGAAGAAACTCGATACCTACCTTCAGTAGAAATGCCTGTCTCAAACAGTGGTGATGCAAGGACTTGTTCCAGAACTAACAGCTAGAAAGGTGTAGATGGTGGTCAGTTACACTTGCTAGTAGCTTGATGAAAAACTTCTTGGCTGAAGGCCTCTGCAGTGCTACAGATGAAGAATGAGCAAAAGCTAGGAAGCAGAATTCCTTGGGCCACCTGTAACTGCCCAATTTCCAATTCTCCCTACTAGATAAAACCAGGTATTTTCAGCTTAAATTTTCTTCTGTTGTGATCAATTGGCTCAACATATTCCTTGAAACTGGGTTTGTTACCTCACCTCATTAAGGTGGCTAGCATTGATTCCTTTGCTTGCTGTTTTAGAAGTAAAATCTTACTCATGGGATTGCTCATACACTAGTGGTAGCCATTCTGCTTTACCAAAAATGTATTAATGACACTGGGATACATACAGATGTAACAGTAATAGCACTGCTTTGCTCTTCCAGTCACAATTGCACTGAAGTTTTGACCAGGTTCTTACGCACAGTGCCTACAGCATGGCAGAATGCATTTTTCAGTTCTGTACACTATGGGACTAGTAAACTGAGTTTTATCTGTTACTTGCAATGTTTCACTTGATACAAAAATAAAAAGTTGTCATGCATTTCTGGCTTCCCTAAACTCTTGAGCAATTTAAAAACAAAAAAGGGAGCTCTGAAGCAGTCCAACTAAACTATGCAACAGATACAACCCTCGAGCTTTGCTAGGGCTACTCTAGTTATCACTAGCAACTGTCCAGCTTTTAGCTCTGTAATTATTTACAGAGTATATAGTCATTTGCAAGGGAGCTGTTTAGAGCCAATCCCTTTATTAGCTTGCTCTAAGCCTAGGGGAGGGGAGGAAGCACCTGCTGAGGCTACTCACATAAGCAACACAGAGCTTGGGAAGAGGGATTCTTTCAGTGACTAAAGAAATACCATCCCTAACCTAGCCCTGTATGCTGTGAACTTCTTTTTAAAGACAATGATGATGCTATTTTGGCAAAGAAAGCTGCTCAAGTAACTGTAGCTACTGTGATTAGGAAAACTACTCTTTCCATGTGTGCAGAGAATAAGAGAAAGTGTTTTTTTTGCAGTCTCAGCAGTAACAATACCACAATAACAAAAGCATGCTGAAGACAGGTGGAGACTAGCTGTTATCTATCTGTCCTAAGTTTCAGCTCTGTCCTGTAGCCAAGAGTCTAAACAGAACCACATTACTTAGTGTTCTGTCTTTGACAGCTATACTCTGTCCTAGTCCAGAACCACTAAGAAAATATTATTTCATTATTTCCTGATAAAGGAAGATTTTGGCAGGAAGCTAGTGAGGGTGCTAAACTTTTAGCCTAGAGACAAAATAAACAATCAACAAGCTCTCACCATTTGCTGGTAAAGCAGAAGACATAATCTGGGTATATGAGTTAGTTTGTTTCAACTTGTTTTCACTACTTAATTGCTCTAAAATTCCTTGATCACCATTTAGCAAAAATGCTAAAGACGAGGTCCAAACCAAAAGTAGCTTGTAGCCATTTAAAAGTACATAGCAGCTAACTCCCAGTTGTAACTAACCCTTTCCTGTGTGGGTTTTTCTTTTGCTGTGTTGTGGTTTTTTAACAGGTAAATTTGAAGTTGTGTGAAAGCGGGAGGGATTACTGGTTACAATCTGTAGTGACAAAAGTATACTTTATCCAACAAGTACAAATATTGGAGTTCTGCATGCTCACAAAATACTATATGAAAAAAGGTAAAATACTCTTTCAAAGACAGCAAAACAGTCTTACTTTTTGCTGCCCTTGTCTGTATTCATAGTAGAGAATAGGCACATTACTTCTTTTTAAGCTTAATTGGACAGAACTGAAAGTGTAAAAGCACGAGACTATACCAACATGAAAATTTGGCTTAGCACGTAAGTTTTGTTACGTTAATACAAGAAGATAAGGAGAGATGCTAATAGGATGAAAACCTGCATGTTTTGGGTCAACAAATATAGTTAGTAAAGAAAGAAAACCTAAGAAACCATTCTGTCCAAGCCTCTGTGACTCATACTATGATCAAATGTTTACCCACAGCCTCAGGAAAGTGAAAGGTATGACATCTATACAAGCTCTATACAGCTTATTTTCAATAAAATGACCTTTATGTCATTATCTGCCACTATTTCCTTCGTAACTACTGCAGGCAGCACTTGCAGAAAAGTAGAGATCCCTTTTTATCCATTGTAATAGTATCACTTGATACATCAAACAATTTTCTGCTCCAAAATGTAGTTACTCAAAGCAGTAACACTATACTCAAAACATAACTCTAAAGAATCATAGCCCTGCTTAGAGTGCAAGTATTGCAATTCCATTTGCCTTTAAAAAGCATATAATCAAAGGTGTTCCTTAGATGGTGACAATTCAAAGCAACTCTTAGAAGCATTTTGATTTCATTTACATCTGTATTTTACGTAGGAGGTAAAAAATAACCCAGAATGGTAGACTACTAACTCAGTCTTTGGAATTAAAAATGTTAATGTTTGTAATTACAAACTTAATTTCTAGAACATGCCACAGAATATACCCAATAGCCAGACTATTTACAGATCATGAAAAGCAAAAATATACCCCAAACAACCGGAACACGGTGGTTTTTAACAACCCGTGTTAACTGAACAGCTCCATCAAATCAGACAGGACTCTTCTCCTCTCAGCTTTGACCTTTAACTGTTCTCTTGGATACATTAATGGCTTTCTTGGGAGGGACCTTAACTATCCATACAGCTTAGTACTAACTCCAGTAAGTTTTTATTTGGCTTTGGAACAAGGAAACCATCATCTAGTAGAGGAAAAATTATATTAGTAATTGTTTTTATAATCATAACTCAGCCACTCTGCAAAATGTCAGCCTATTTTAACACAAGTAATGATGTAGCTTGACTAGCCCTTGAAATGGGTCTCTTCCTCATGGAACTTTAACTTGGAAAATGGAAAGAATGACACTCAGCCAAATCTCTCATGCATAATCAGGAATTATTTCTCCAGCTTATTTCAGAGTCTGAACAACAAAAACCCAAAGGAAGTTTAACTTACATAAAGTCTGTGAAGAGGAAAAAAAAAAACACAAAAAACAAAACCAAACCAAACCAACTAACACTTCAATCAGGTGTAGCTGTTTTCTTGTTCTTTTGTCAACTTTCCCGTGACAACCAGTTACTGGGGTTCACACTGTCTTACATCATTCATGTCTTTTTAATTCTTTCTCTAACAGACTGAAAACATACTTTTACCATAGCTAAGATGCTGGCTCCCCAAAAACTGCATCAGCTTATTAGGTTACCTATTCTGAATTCCTTTCTCACTCCTTCCATTGGCTCACTGTTTCTCCAAATATCAGACATCTTCCCTTTATTTCTCAGTCCTTTTCAATTTCTTATGTTTGCAATTCATCTTATAATCAGCTGGCTAGTATTCTGAGACATAGGAAAAGGTGAAAGGCATTAGAAGTAAATCAGATTCCATTTCTCTGGTGCCAAATGCACTTCCTGAATCTAAATGGGACCTAAACATAGCAATCTCTGCCTCCAATTCTGAGTGTAACAGGGAAGGCAGCCTAGCATTAAGAAAACATGTAACAGAAGACTAGGATCAAATGGAAAGAGAAAGAAGGAACAGACAAGAATATTCAACTAACACTGCACTGAGATTCTTCAGCGCTATTTATTACTTTGCAGTACATGAACACAAGTAAGTTTACCAAGTTCTTCCTCTATAAATCAAGACGCATCCAGATCAGCATTCCATTAAGACATATATACGGGATTGGAGAAGCACTTGGCAGCGCAAGACAACTGTTAGAAAGCTGGCAGCTATTAAAATAATTTGTTTTGTTTAATTTATTTTGCAAGGGATAACTGATTCAGTGACAAGCGAGTGGGTCATATTCTACTTTGCACATAGCACAATCATATTGTTCAAAGCATGCACAGAAAGTATTGGAAAGCATGTTATCAATACAAGCCTATGATTCCAGCATTTTATCCAAGTCACAAAACTTCTACTTTTACAAAAGTTAGTGGAATCCTGTTTTAAGGAAGTAAAATATTAAAAGAAAGTGTTATACAAATTTAAGTACTTAATTTCTACTAGCTCATGGGAAGTAATCAACAGAGGAACTCCCTGCTGCATTTGTGTATTATTCAGAAATAGTAAAAAAATACTTCAAGATTTTGAATTAAATACCATCTTTGGACATTGTCTGCAAAAGTAAGAATTCCTTATGAAGAGATCACTGAAAAAAACAATCCAGATGATCCGTTTGGTTATCAGGAACACTGAGACTGAAACATGAAGTTAATTAATTTCTCAAGGGTTTTGTCTCAAGTACAGCACATTATTTACTCTTTGTTACCTTTTCACCTCTAAAAAGAGATTAAATTCTTGCAAGTTAGGATGCATGAATATGCATTTTTTTTTTAATGGATTTCTAATGTAGTCTTAAGTGTTGTCATAATAAGCAACATTTTGAAGAAATGAACACTGGAAAGATTTCAGGAGTGCAAATCAAGTTTGTGCATTTCTAAATTAACATTTAGGAGCAAATTAGCTTTTATAATTTATTTGAGGCATTTATGTTTTGACCATAAAGACACCAAAACTAGAAGTTAGCATGAGACATGTAACTTGAAGAGCAGTATTAACTAAAATATTAAATATATTATTTACTCAAAATACCACAGTTTCAAGCTATAAATCAATAAGAGCCTTAATTTCATTAATTTTGGTTTGTTTTGCTTCACTTGCTGAAGGCTTTTTGGTAGCAAAGGCTCCTGCTGCAAGTTCCCTCTTCTTGTTCTGAATTTTCAGCATATTTTCTTCCACTGAATCCTTCACAATGAACTGGGAAAACAAAGAGCCCAACTGAAATGGAGGGATTTTTTTTTTTTTAAATTAAAGTTTAGGGTGAGAAATTTAGGTACTTTGAAAAAAAAAAAAAAGCAGAGTTACATTATTTCATTATTACTTTATAATCTTCCCTTTTGTGTTTTATTTACAAAGCAGCTGGAGGGTTGTAATTTTAATATTTTTTTTGCCTTTTTTTTTTTGAACACGTATTGTAAGAGTATCTATCTCTTCTTCACTCCTTATAATAGAAGAAAGCCTGTCTTCAATTTCCCAAGTAATGTTTTTGTGACTGGATATTTATGAGACAGACCAGCTGCTCTTCCGCAGCTAAACAAGCTGCTATGACAAAAGCTAAAGTGTTTTACATACTTTCACAACAAAACTAATAGCCAGGCTAGGCAACAGCAATACTACCCCATCTTAGTCACTCCAAATAGCTCAACAGGGACATCTAATTTCTAAAATTATTTCATGGGAAGTAGGTTACGTTTAATAAAATCTTAAAATTTAAAGCCCACATTTAAAAAAAAAAAAAATCACTCCACAATTTAAGTTCACTGGTGAGACGTATGTTGTCACAATTCTTTTAAAAATATAGTAAAGCTTTTTGGAAAATAATGTATTTATTCACAATCAGAAAACTGTTCAAACAGATCATCTCTGAACTCACCTTTGTAATAACAACATCATGCTTCTGACCCAACCTGTGACACCTGTCAAAACACTGGTCTTCCGCAGCAGGATTCCAAGCCTAGCAGTAGCAGCAAGGAACAAGTTAATAACCTCCCTTCAAAATACACAGTAAGATGCACATGGAATCACAAAGAAGTTATTGTACCATCAGCTCTTGAACAAATACTGCTTGCTGGTTAATTACACCCAACCTGATGTCTCACTCTTAAAGTATTCTCCTATAAAGAAAGTTTTGAGAACTTCTAGTTATATATTCATAAGAAGCAGGATCAATTAAATGCTTTAAAAAAACCTAAGTTTGTCAAGAGTCTAGGAGACATCAAAACAATCTCGTTACCATTTTAATTCTGAAATAAACAGTTCATATACTAACTGCCTCAGTACCCTTTTCCTGATAGCAAAACCTAAACCAGCTGAACACAGGCAGTTATTTATCAGTAGACTAAGTCCCCTGACTGTTAAGAAAGAAAATGTATACTTCTATTAGTATATGCAATAATCACCAAGTTAGGTAAACAAGAAACTTGCTGAACACAAAGTGGTAGTGTAGCTATTCCTACTTATGCTTAGGATATAACACTAAATATAAGGATTTGTGAAATGCCAAGTCTGTACTCTGCATTTTTCCAGCATGTTTTTCTATCTAAAGGTATAGTACTAGTAGTTCTCACAGAATGGATATTTAAATCTACCTAAAATGTAATAATGTTCTGTCTGTGATAAGCAATTCTCGTGCAATGGGCTTACCTTGCCATGTCACCCACATGATGAAAGTTATCTAGGAACTCTTCTTAACCCCTTTCTATAGAAGGGGGGAAAAAACAGCACTAGGCTAGCACAAAAAATTCATTTGAGATTCTAAGAACCTCTGATGCCTAAACACACTTAAGACATGAATCTGCAAGATAAATGCCAAACAAGTGCCATTACTGAAACCTGGTGGGAGGAATCCCATGACTGGAGTGCAGCTATCAATGGCTACAGGCTGTTCAGAAGGGACAGGCGAGGAAGGAGGGGGAGAGGTGTTGCCCTCTACACCAAGAAATGGGTAGTGTGTGAAGAGCTGTCTCTGGAGAATAGCCACGAGCTATGGATGTCATCTGTTTGGACCTCTCTAAGGCCTTTTACACAGTCCCCCACCAACATCCTTCTCTCTGAACTGGAGAGACAGATTTGGTGGGTGAAGTGTTCAGTGGATGAGGAATTGGTTGGATAGTCACTTCCAGAGGGTAGTGGTCAACAGCTCAATGTCCAGATCGAGACTGGTGACCTTACAGCCCCTTCCAGTACCTAAAGCAGGCCTACAAGAAAGCTGGAGAGGGACTTTTTACAAGGGCAGGTAGTGATAGGACAAAGGGTAATGTCTTTAAACTGAAAGAGGGCAGATTTAGTTCAGATATAACGAAGAAATTCTTTATTCTGAGGGTGGTGAGACACTGGCCCAGGTTGCCCAGAGAAGCTGTGGCTGCCCCATCCCTGGAGGTGTTCAAGGCCAGGCTGGATGGGGCTTTGAGCAACCTGGTCTGGTGGGAGGTGTCCCTGCCCAGGGCAGGGGGGTTAGAAACAGATAATCTTTAAGGTCCCTTCCAACCCATTTTATTATCCTATGATGTATCTGTCACTGCAAGATGAACATTTCTGGCAAGCTATGTACAGCAAACAGTTCTAATACCAATCTGATGTACAAACAAGATGATGTCTTGAGGAAAGATCTAGTCCAAACATGGACAAGCATGTCCCATTCTATCTTTGCTGTAGCTGAGGAGGACCAAAATGTACTACTCTCAATCTTCTTCCCTCATCAGTCCAGCAAACGAAAACTGAATTGCAATACCTCTGTGCCTTTCTGCAATATCTCATACAAAGGATACTATACTTTACATGGGAAAATATGGAGAAACTTGAGCCTCAGAAAAACATCTGTATACTTGTAATACACTTACATTAAAGGTTCATATTTCTTCCTAGAGGTGAGAATTCAGCAAATATGATTGCTTTTAAACAAACAAACAAGTAATTAAAAGGGGGGGGGGGAAGAAAGTAGTCTATGGTTGGAGAGATGTTCCTCCCTTGCACTGTGGTCTAACATCTCGGAGAAAGAATGCAGACCTCTAAGCTACAGTTCTATAACAAATCCACTGAATTTGAGTAGAAAAACTGGTTACTCCACTGGCTCCAGAGGTATTTCTGCTTCTTAAATCCTATTATTGCTGCCAATTCACTTCAAGGAATGCTAATGCATGACTGAATCTCATTCGGCGCTGAACATTCAAAAGTGAGATCATAAAGGATCATGTGGCCCCACTGCCCCTTCATCAAATACAAGTAGTCAACCACTGCCACTTGGGATGGTTACCATCACAGGACTGTTCGCAGCAGGATGAGGAGAAGTCATTCAATGGTGTATAAAGGATACAATTATATTTGGCACTGGTCTGTGAGGTATAACTATATACTGCAGATGACTCAGTGTTAACAAGGTCTAGCTTATTTTCTTACAATTGCTTGCCCTAGCATGGTGTATGCATTATACCTTATTAATTATATTCACAGAAAATGAAAATTCTCTTGGACTTTCCACAATCTCTTATTCAGTGAATTGTTAAAAAAAAAAAGAAGTTGGACTAGATGGTGTAGCAGGTCCCTTCCAACTGAACTATTCAATGGAACACATACAGAAACAATACTTGTGAAGAGGTATCACAGTTCACGAAAAACCTTTTTCCAAGGCAACTTCTCCATACTCTCACTCATATTGAATTCCTTTAGTTTATTAAGTAAATAGCTTTTATCTTCATGCTGTTATTATCACTAACCTGATGTCCAAGCTAGTACATTTTCTTTACTATTCATGTTACCAGATGCCCAAGTCCAAAGCTACACTATTATTTTCATTTACTTCAGTTTTGTTTTCAAGTGAACAAACTGCAGAATTTCTCTCAGTTTCCAACTGCCAAAAAACTAGGACATCAGAGCAGAAAGTAAACAGTGGGGAAGGGAGAAAGTGAACAGAAAAACTTCTACGTTGTACAATGACACAAGACATGAACCAATTCTGTTACAAATACCATTGTGCTATCAATAAATGTAATTTACATTTTTATTCCTTACAAATAATTTTGCATTCCTGAGTGCTTTAATGAAAGGAAGAAACTTCCTAAATTTAGGTATCACCATCTTTCTCAGTCTCCTACAACCACAAAAAGTAACCTCAGACGAGTATCTGTCTTTATTAATAAATTCACAAAAATAACAGAAAAGACTAGAGCAGAGAAGCACTGCATCATAACTCAGAAAAAAATATACTGGTCCTGAAATTCTACTTCATGGCTTTTGAAGTTATTAAATAAAACAAATAGAAAACCACATTCAAAAGTATCATAAAGAAAAAGAAATAAAGAAGGCACAGGTATCGAATGCTACACACCACTTTGTTACTAGTACTACTAGCATTCTTTCCATTCACAGTAAATAAATGGACAGCACACAAATACTGTGTTCAAACAAAAACATGCCAGGGAAACAAGTGAAGAAAAGCCCTATTTGCCCTTTAACAGATACTCATCAGTGTTGATCATTCTCAGAGGGACTCTCCTTCTACCTCTTAGGAAAACACCAAAAAGGAGCTTCACCTAGATTAAGCCACATCATTATGAACAACTCATTACTCACAGGATCCATTAAAAACACTCGGGAAGCTGCTGTCAGATTTAATCCAACTCCACCTGCTTTCAGAGACAAAAGCATTACCGTTGGGGATCCTGCTTGGCTGCTTTGGAAACACTGAACTGCTTCTGCTCTTTTCTTCTGTGCCATTGACCCATCCAAACGAGTAAAAGCAAACCCTGATTCTCTGAAGAGAAAGTAAAAATGTTCCATTTAACAATCCATTTTCTGTGACAACAGGAAATAAATACATTAAAATCCTGACCTCTACTTTGAAAAGCATATTTAAAATTCTGCATTTAACAGGTGATACATTAAAATAAGAATGAGATTCATGGCTTTATTCCACTAAACAAAGCATTTAAGTAATTTGTTTCTCTTCTGAAGTTCTAAAAAACAAAAGGATGCTATATTCTTTGAGAGATCTTTCTAAAATACCATAAAGGCATGCATTTATTAAAAATGACAGTAGTTCTACTTACTTCAAGGGATTTTCTATCAGTGACAGGAAAGTTGTGAACTGAGAAACCACCAGACATTTAGCAGTCGGATTATCCCTCCGGAGTTCTAGCAAAGCATGCATGAGAGCGTTTATCTGAAATCAAATGGAGACTTACGCAGCTTATTCTCACTTGGTTTGATTCCACTCCTACAGCCACTTTGATAAAGTTCACATCAATTGAGAAATCGCTGTTCAGTAATACCTTTTAAAGGAACTAATCTTAAATTCTGTGGGTGGGGTATCTTTTAGTTTCCAAAGGAAACTAAGGGTTGAGCACTTCTAATGGTCACAAACTGGGGAAGAGGATTCACAAACCTGTTTTCCAGACACACTTCCCACTGTCAGGAGTCAACAATTCCCCTACCTCCAAGCCATATGGAAAAAAGCAGCAAAGTACCGGAACTCTGAAAAGTAAGGCTTAAGAAAGGGACAGCCACAAGGCAAGTGCTCTCCTGTAGCCGTATTCAAGAAGCAAGAAAGGCTTCCCCTGGGAATATTCAGGCAAATAAGCTATGCAAGACCCTTGACTAAGTATGACAGAAAATAAAGAGGCACCAGAAGCAGTCTTGGGACCAACATGAGAACAAAAGGAGGAAGGAATTGAATCTGAGGCAGAAGAACATTGATAGTTTCTCATTTAAGGTTTAGCTACGATGGGGTAAAGAACCACTAACTAGAGAATGCAAGTAATTGCATCAGATAAACAAGAAAAAAATTAAAAACATCTTAATTTATTCTAGAGCACAATGTCCTAAACTAGTTCTTAGGTCTCCACAGAAGGATTTTTAGGGAATAAATTTATAAGCTTTTGAAAGACTTTTGAAACAACAACAACTTCATTACAAATTAAAATTAAAAATTTCATGTTCCAGAAAAGCAATCTCAAAACAAAAAGGTCAAAGTACAGGCAGGAAGATGTAATTTCTAGCAGCAAATGAACAATGAAGGTGAGGCAGAAATAAATGTGGCAGACCTTCAGAAACAGGTCAGCAAAGTAAAATAAAAACATCTCACTAGTTTATCTGACAAGTGTTATATTGAACATATGATGCCCATTTAGTTTTCCCCTCTAGAG
Organism: Dromas ardeola; assembly: GCA_013398915.1. NCBI lineage: Eukaryota > Metazoa > Chordata > Aves > Charadriiformes > Dromadidae > Dromas > Dromas ardeola. The sequence continues at coordinate 265,167 of VYZM01019759.1, read as the reverse complement.
CAGAAGTTACATTCTTAAGACAAGTTTTAAGAAAGAAGGATTTCTTTACATTTTTGGTTTCCAAAAGTAAATTAAGAGCTGAATAGTTTCAGTGGTTATAGAACTACTCTATCTTCAGAAATAGAAACATAAGGCAAAGCAACAGCTCTTTTACCAATAGTTTTTTTTAATTAATAAACATCTATGTACTGCACAATGACCAGCATCAAATTACAACTAGTGCTCCTTTTGTCTTGTTTCCCTGCTGCAAAATTTGTTAGCGATGAAATTTTATTAAGCGTTTTCTCCTGTGCTGGCTAGACATGCTGTGCAGACTTTTAAATAGTAATTTAAAGTACGTTATGCATATGTAAAGTGTGTTCAGCATATTTACATAACAATTCTAGAGAGTGCTCTACAAAACCATAATAAAAGCTGAGTAAAACACAATGGAATGTACCTTTGAACTGGATGTCCACTCCTGATCAGACTTTTTTCCATTATTGGAGCCTATTTCCTCTTCTAGGGGACATTCCACCAACTGCTCTACTCGAAGCTCATTCCTACAGAGAGGGCATTTGGCATTTGCCTACGAAACACCCCAAATAACATTAGAAGAAACATATTAGGTCAAATTATTTATAGTGAGTACTAAAGATCACCTTTACAAAGCATTTGTATTTCATACAATTTATGAAATTATTGCATAGGTGTTCATACAAATAAATCCTCAAGAAGTACATTCATTCTTGTAACACACTGTTTTGTCACTTCTGACATAACAATCAAAATACTTTGTGAGAACACAAGGTGACATAAATGCTACATGTTTTAAAAACACTCAGCATCCCCTAAAAGTGGTCTTCTTTCTGAGCGTATTTATACTTGAAATAAGCAGCTCAAGATTTAAAAGCAAGCAAATACTTGTGCTATGGGGAGAAGACTATTTAAAATACCAGAAAAATAAACCATCTTTCAAAGACAAGATCTTTCTTAGTTACAACAAAGAATGACCTTTTACCCTTTTTCTCCAAAGCCTGCACAGAAATAATAGCAGTCTGATGAAATATGCTTTGTCAGGGCCAGACACAGGGTATCTTCTCTTTTTCCCCAACAGACATGAGAAACGAGACATAATTTAACACCAAATGCTTTTTTCTCTTGAAGCATACTCTCAATAAGGCAAAGTTTAGACTTTATACAATAGCACTTCCATAGGACTACTCACAACATTTAACAAAAGACTGTGTGCACAATAAAAATACACAACTTTGCAAAGTAAAAATGACAAACGCGAAAAACTTTTGGCGAACAGAGCAACCCTTTAAAATTAGCTAACTCAGTTTATATAGTAATCTGGCCACAAAACCAAGGCATCTTTAGACAGGCTGCAAAGCAAACCTCACAAAGATAATGAGCACTGGGGGCTACTAATCTCATGGAATGAACCCCCAGCCCATTAAAGAGGCTGGGAGTCACAGTCTGCATACATGAATTTACTGAAGCAATAAAGATATCCTTTCAAGAGACAGAATCTTAACACAAACGAATCTGAAATAACAGTCTCCGAAAAAGCTGCAAAAACTTCCTTGGGAATTGATTCAAATGAGGAATCGCTTTGAATTTAAGAAAGCCTTACTCACTCTCTGATTTATAAACTCATGATAGTTCAACTTCAAGAGAGCAGAATCCACACCCACCACTGTTCAGACTTCACGACCATGAAAGCAATCTATGGAACAATTAGGGATGGGACAAAGGCCTTACTTCTGCAGATTCCAAGGTCCTTTCTAGGCAAAGCACAGTAAATAACTTGACTGTACAGTCAAGTAATACAGGTTACATCATGTCATAACCCCATTTATTTCTCTGCATGCCTAAATACACCTGAAGGTTGAGTAGGGGCACCAACTGCTACAGACACATCAAGAAACTCTGCACTGGAAAAAGGCCCCTTCAAGTGCTCTTTCCTTAGAGAATAATTTCACATCACAACTTTCCCCTCAAAATTGTCAGAAACTCTCGACTGGGATATCTGCATCAGAATCTTGTGAGTCTGTCAACGAAACAAAGTCCATCTACATGCCAGACCAACACTTCCCACTTTTGTCTCGTTATGTTGACTGATTATGCACAAGCAGGGACTAATTTGTCCCCTGCTACCTCCTATAAAGAACACCACCGAGGTTTAGCCTGGCACTTGCAGCTCTACTGTGGCATAACAATTCCAGGGAGGAAGTGCAGTAGCACTGGATGCAGATGGTGAGACTACCACACTACCAGGTTGCCCCAGAAAGGGCAGGGCAAATAAGAAGGAAAATTATAGCTCAGAAGCACACAACAAAAATAAATACGATGTTTTTCAAAAAAGCAATCAAAAGATGCTCATCCACAAGTTTACTCTGGAGAGAGTCCAGAGAAGGGCCATAAAGATGGCCCTCTAGCACAGCAGCTATTTCACTGTAGAAGGTTATCAGGTGGAATAAGGAGACTAGACATTATTTTAGTTCAATAGTCAAATTCCAGTACACAGCTTTGGTCTCTTTTAAACACAAAAATATATATATGCATGACATCGCATACAAGCAGTGAAGAGGCATCCAGCCATATGAAGGTATATTGGATGCAATCGCTTTTAACCTAGCGACAAAGTAAGGTGAGAACTACAGAAAAGGTCTGTGAAAATACTGATGGACCTTAACGCTGTTCAGTTTGACAGCTACTCTCTCCATAGTTTGACTTCAGGCTGAGAGTTTTTATAATCATAGAATGGTTAGAGTTGGAAGGGACCTTAAAGACCATCTAGATCCAACCTCCCTGCCCTGGGCAGGGACACCTCCCACCAGACCAGGTTGCTCAAAGCCCCATCCAGCCTGGCCTTGAACCCCTCCAGGGATGGGGCAGCCATGGCTTCTCCGGGCAACCTGGGCCAGTGTCTCACCATCCTCACAGTCAAGAATTTCTTCCTAACATCTCATCTAAATCTCCCCTCTTCCAGTTTAAAACTGTTCCCCCTCATCCTATGGCTCCCCTCCCTGATCCAGAGTCCCTCCCCATCTTTCCTGTAGCCCCTTTAGGGAGTGGAAGGGGCTCTAAGGTCTCCCTGGAGCCTTCTCTTCTCCAGGCTGAACAACGCCAGCTCTCTCAGCCTGTTCTCACAGCAGAGGTGCTCCAGCCCTCGGATCATCTCTGTGGCCTCCTCTGGACCCACTCCAACAGGTCCATGCCCTTCTTATGCTGGGGGCCCCAGAGCACTGCAGGGGGTCTCACCAGAGCAGAGTAGAGGGGCAGAATCCCCCTCCTCGACCTGCTGGCCACGCCGCTGGTGATGCGGCCCAGGATACAGCTGGCTATCAGCTGGATAACCCAGCTGATAACATGGCTTACACTGTTCACCATTTATGATTTAAAACAATAGCTAGATTGCCTTCTGGTGATACCAGTTCATTGCTTTTGAATAGCTATTACAATTAACTGTAACCATAGAACAACCAACCTGTTCACTTCTGATGACTTCAAAAATACATGGCTTACAAAACACATGCGCACAGCGTGTTATCACAGGAAGAGTCAGTGATTCCAAGCAAACTGCACATTCTTCATCTGAACCAGAGCTCAGAACCAACTTCATTTTACTCACTAATGTCTCACGCAGTTCTTCAGGAGTTTTATTATCTGCAAATATAGGAAGATACTTAAAACCAGAGATTACCGTACAGGAAACACTGTGTGCTGGCACACATCAACACAGTTCCACTGATCAAAATGCAATTAGGACAGTTTATACCCAATGAGGATAGAGCCCTCAATGTATAAAAACACTAGCTGCCAAATCCTACAGAAAATTCCAACCTACTATTTCAAAAGATGTTAAGAGTAATCTTACTTGGAAAAATGGCAAATAGAATTCAAAGAACCTTAACTGCACGCTCAGTGGTAAGTACACGTACAACGCAAAGCCTAACGGGAACAAGCAATTTTCATATGGCAACTGTTCAAGTACTAACAAGACTATGGAGATTACACTATTTATAGTTAAGACTGCTTTATTTTTTAAGTGAAGAAATTCAAATCACACTAATTACTAATTAACTTCTAAATAATTATTGAACAATTATCCAATCATTTCTCCATCCTGTATTTTTCAGGAAGATAAATGAAAACCTTCTAAAAAAGGTTCTGACCATATCTCACTGGCCTTTCAGTTTCCTCAAAAAAATAAAAAAAAAAAAATCACACCTATGCTAACGGCATCTCAAAATAGTATTTTTCAAAATAGTAAGTTTGAGATTTCTCAACTTCAGAGTATTTCAAAGAGTCTCTACTTTCTTCTGACATACATACACATAATTTTTAACACTATGCAGCTGTACAGCTCTGGCTTGTCAAAAATAAAATCCCACTCTCCTTTCAGTTCTCTGTGTTCGCCCTTCCTTACAGCTGTAACAAAGCCAACAGTTTCCTATTCTGCTGAAGAGGCAGTTGTTCTGCTGACATGGCTACCAATCTACAAGCCATTCCCCAAAGCTCCTCTACATCTTCTCCCCTGAGGCAAAGAAAAAAATTTGCTGTAAAAGCACTTCTGCAAATTATTACAACAACAGATACATTGCTTTTTAACAAGCATACTGCATTTGGCTCAGCAGAGGTCCTCTTCGGTCATTTTTGTATGGGCTGTCAAAGCTTATTTAACTCCTGCTTCTAGCCTTCGTAACTATTCATACATCATTGCTTTCATTCATATTTGAGTATGTGCTGAAGTACCCACTACTCAAACATATTCAAACATATTATGGTACAAAAAAAATAGAGGTAACAAAGCTAAAAGTTCAATAATCCAAGCTGAAAAGAAACACACAAACATACAAAATGCAAGTCCTGTTTTTAAAAACACAGGAACCAAAAGCATTCACTCACCAGATGAAAAACTGGAGGAAGATGTATTTACACAAAGATGAGGATGACAACAAAGCTGCCTCAATCTGAGCAGGACACCGAGGACGTCAGCATAGTGAGCCAGCACGCTCCCTTCACTGAAAAATCTGAACAAGAGTTTTATCATTAGTGTGAAATGCTACAGCCTGAAGTAACAGGTATCAAGTGATTGAGTTTAGCTGTTAGAATGATGTTTTGATTTTTCACTTTCCTGTTGGAATATATTTTCTCAAATCCCCTTCCGAAACAAGGTACAAAATGCTACCAGTAGCACGTTTTACTAGAAGAAATGCTAACACGTGGTGACAAAAACGTACGGCCATGCTTTACGTACCTGGTACCCTTGTTTCTCGCAAGACAGTATATAGTATATAGTTCTGCAATAGTCTCTATTTCACTCTTCAGAACTGAACAGATGCTATGCTAATTTGCAGTTATTAGCTTACGGCATACAAACTGACACACTTGACTATTAGAGCTAATATAATCAAAACTTCCAAAACACAAGTTTGTGATATCAAATGTCAACCTTCAGGATTAAGAAAGCCTTCTACTTACCTGCTAATAGCAGCTTTGCCCTCCTTCTTCACAGACTGATACATTTGCCTCTCTTCCTCTGTAAGCGTAACATGCTGAATAAGTACTTTACGTTCTGGTAACTCCAAAATGGGTTTTCCTTTAACTTTACTTGTTTTAGTTCTTCTAAGGGTAATACTCCTTATCAGAGACTGTAAACGCCTAAAAATACATATATAGACAATATATTACCCAGGTGGGGTTGGTCTGTTGTTTGTTTCTTTTTTTTTTTCCATTTTATTGCGTAAATACATGTTCTGTACAAAATCCAAGCGCAGTAGTACAATATAATTCATTAATCTGACATATTAAGTAATTTGAATTATTTAGTATTTATTAATTTGAACTAAAAAAATTGAAATCAGCCCTCATGACACATGCATTTCAATTTTAAACGCGAAGCACTAATTAGTCACATTGCCCAAACACTGCCAGTCATACGCATTCACAAACCCTTTGGGAACACTTCATACCCAAGTCCTCCTGGAGCTCCCATTGTGACTGGACGTTGAATTGTTCTGTGCCACCACTCTCGATCAGTAAAAGGTTTCAGTTTTAAGAAGGAAATAAGAGACCACAAATCCTTCACAGAATTCTGAATAGGAGTGCCTAAACAGAAAAGAAACAAAAAAAGATAGTAAAACCTCAAAGAAACTAAAAATTACAAATGTTTGGTCAAAGTGAAAGTTCTGTGCTTTCTCCAAACCATGCATCATGGGCAAGGCCTCTCATAACTAGGTTGACATATCATTAAGTATAATACAGGTTATTTTTTTTAAATTAAAATATTACAAAACACTTACACACGTAAGAGTGAGAAAACTGCAGCGCTCAGTCCTAGAAAGACTTGGATGTTAATCTTTCCATTTCAGCTTCAAGAGCAGTGGTTACATCATGATATTCTTTAAATTACATTTAAGGATTATACGCTTGCATGGCCCTTGGCAGTTTAGGATGCCTACTACATTCCAAAAAGCTACTGAGGTTCGGATAAGTATGTAAGAGGTTGAGCTTCTAACCAGATGTAACACGTTACGTCATAAATAGGTCCCTTTTTACTTGCACTTCCACCAAACATGCATATCAAAAGTTATTTTAAAAATTTGTGTCTACAAACTGAATAAAAACAAAAACTAAAAAAGCCCAACCAAACCACAAAATGAAGCAAACAAAATCAAAAACAACTAAAAGAAGACACATCTAAGTAACTGTCAAAGACAAGATTAAAAACATTCCAAATGAATCTGACACAGGCAGACATTAACCATCTCCCAGAAAAAGCCAAAGTGGAAAGCCCAAATGGAAAACACAAGATGGTGTTATTCTAAGATGATCTGCACTGCATTTTCTCTGCTGTCAAATATTTTACCTGTAAGTACCCATCTTCTGTGTCCCTCCAGATTTAAGGCAGCTTTAGTTTGCTGAGCGTTTGGATTTCGTATAGTGTGCCCTTCATCCAACACAATTCTCAGCCATTTGACTTTGTGTAAAGGGCTGTCACCTCTGATCTGAAACACAGTATTTTTTTAGTCTTTTACTCAAATTAAAATACGTTTTTTCAGTTTGGATGAAATATAACAATTCCACAATTAATGATGGATAGTATGTATTCACATCTTGTTTATTTATCAGCACAGAAGAGCAAAACTAAGACTGAGGCGTTCCTTCTTTTAGGTTTAACAATTCCTGGAAAATGTTACCACTCTTCTCATACTTGAATATAAGCAATGAGCTACAGCAAAAATAAGCTATGTCTGAAAAGAAGGCAGGCTTCAAAGAAAGACACAGAGATATGGAAAACGGATCAGAGAGCAAATTACAAGTTTATCTTATATTTAAAGATGTAATCTTCAGGCTTTTAAAATGGCTGGAATTTCTATGAAAACATAACTTTACAAATACGTGTCATGCAATGAGCTACTTGGTTGCCACCCATGTGCAACAATAACTATGGAATTACGTTTTTGTAGGCTCCATACTCTTTGAATTTGATAGGGGAAGGCACAAATGAGATCCTCATGTCACTGAGACTTTTTTTTTTTTTAAACACACTTGCCATCCTTTTCTATCCTTAAAAAGGCTCTTCCTTAAGCTGTCATAATTGCAGTCAAATTTTCTCTACAGGAGCAACCAATAAAAAGCTCCCTTCGCTACCACAGTGAACCCATAAGAAAGTATGTAAGGCAAAACTACAGTTAGAACCTTTTGATTGCCTACCACAATAGCACTTGAATATACTGCCATCATAAGCCCAAACACTGGGAGTCTTTAACGGTAAGGGATCTTCAAAGAATACTTTTTTCTCATTTACTTACTCCGTAATCAGTAGCTAAGATGTTGTATGTTGTCAGAACGATGTCTTGTTCTGAAAGAACTGATGGGTCTTTGCTACGGTCAGAACCATAATAAACATAAATATTTACATGAAAATCTTGGTGGATATGTTGTTCAAACTGGTCCTGGAAGAAAAGTTGCCAAAAGTCATCCAAAAGATACTGTGTTACAACATGATGGTTAGAATAAAATTCTTGTAAATTGCCTTAACTAAAAATCACTTCCTCTAGCTCTGAGCCATTCTACATGCACTTACATAAAAGCAATTTGAACTTGGGTTTCTTTTTACCTTTCCACTCAGGTAAGAAGAGGGACCAGAAGTAGTCACCTCAGTCATAAGTAAGAGACAGAGTATCAGGTCCTGATAACTCTACCTCTACTTCTTGCACAGTATAAATTCACATCCTAATGGTATATGCACTTCAAAATCCACTGTTCCTCCCAAACTGTAGTGGAAGGGCTTTTATGTTCTTTTCACTTTCTACTTTCATCTTCTCTTTGTTTATTCTTTCACTGTTCATTTACAGCTTCTTCCCCTTACTGGATTAACCACCTAAGCTTTAACATAAATGACAGCACAATTGTCAAAGTATTCATTTTAAAACCAGTGTTTATATTCCCTATGTTTGTTCTATGAAGCACTCTGCATACAGTAATCTCGACAGACAAAAAAAAAAATCGATACTTTGATTTTTGAAGCACCAGACTCATAACTTTTTTCAGTTTTGAATTGACAGGGTACTACTTTTTTTGCACTATTTGATGTTTCCCAATTACATGATTTTAATGCTTTACCTACAATCTAAGAGTAAATTGTTTCCTTTTCTTACCAATGTTCTAACCACAGACAGCAGCAAAAACTTCCAAATAAAACATAACTTGAAAGTTAGATATCCCCTTAATATTTGTACTTAAAGTGTCATGAAAACAAAAATATTTAACTAATGCAGAGACAGGAGCCAGAAGGGCCCTTCAGCCTGTTTGTCCTGGCAGACCTACTCCCACAAATCACCAACAGGATTGCCAAATTACTGAGCACCTCCAGCAAATGAAATGTCACATGCACTACCAATAAATACAATAATACTTTATTCTGAGCATGCCAGAAGAAGGACCTGTCTCCTCCACCTTCCTCATCCAGTTTAAGGAGTTAATTCACATGAGTTCCAGAAATGCGAAAGTGAATCCGCGTAGTCAAATGCAGGGAATGCAAAGTGAGCTTGCTCTTTCTGATAGCCATGAGCTCGCTACTCACAGAACTGCACTCTCATTACAATATTACTCCAGTTTTTAAATTTCTATCGAAGTCTCCCTTTTGAAATCAGCTCTGTTCCATAAAAAAGGAAAATCATGACCTTTTACTAGCATGAGAGACTAGAGGGAGTACTACTTCTACAGGATTGTAATGAACATACATCATATTTACACATTAACAGCACTTACAATCCAGTTGCTTAGGACAGACAGCGGACATACGATCAGTGTTGCTCTGGGGCCAACATCAGAGTATTTCTTCTCAACTGACTGAACGCTAGCAGTACCTGAGAAAACAGAAGCCGCATTTAGTGGCACAACAGCTCACTTTAAAGCAAAGCAGAAATTCAAGAAACTTATGGTTCCCTGAAGTCCCTTCTAGATTTCTTTACCTGAACAGCATCAAAACAATTTACACTTAAGTCAAATATGTATAATACTTCAGCTACAGAAAAACTCAGAAATTAGTATTATCTGTTTATCTCCTCGTTACCTTTTCTCTTTGTTTGTCTTTTTGAAATAGTAGATGAAGACAAAAGAGCAGATGCAAAGCCTCTGTCTTCTTGGGTATGACAGGAAGTTGCTGCAAAAAGCCAGACAAACATAGATGTTTCATACCATGCAGAACATATGCGTACATTTATTTTTATGACATGTTTCATAAAAGTCAAACCTGTTAACCAACTTCTCTCCAATACAATAATGTAGAGTATCTCAAGTTGGAAGGGACCCATAAGGATCATCAAATCTAACTCCCTGCTCCTTGCAGGACTGCCTAAACTAAACCATAAGTATCGCCCAGACGCCCCTTGAACGCTGGCCGGTGTGCGTGCAGAAATATAGCATCTTATACATCTATTTCAGCTTATGAATCCTCAGAGGAATGCCATTTACCAGTCATTTAAAAAAAATAGTTTAGCAGAGATTTCACTCCAAGTACTTTAAACCAAAACTTAACTGCTTACTCCAGAGCATCTGTACCCCTTCACTTTTTTCCATGCAAGATACTTAGTTCAACAAATGACACACGTTCTTGCCTTTTCATGATCAATTTCAGGTATTTACCACAAAAGACAGACTTAATTTTTTGCATTTGTTTTTCCAACTGTAGTGCCCTGACAAGTCTATGTCAAACTGTAAAATTTCGGCAATTTCGTTTTTCACCATCTGTCTGACCCTGCTAATAGCTTTTTACACCACCACTCGTTCAGCTAAAGAAAAACTACAACACTTAAGACTAAAACAATGCTTTCCCATTCAGCGATTTCTAAAATTTTCTGCTTAAAGTTTTGTTTGAATAAAAAAAAACAAAAAAAAACAAAAAAAACAAATAACCCAAATAGTTTCGTTAATTCCTTTTCCAGTTAATTATAAATCCTTTTCAGTTTGGCTTCAGAAAGGAAGACACCAGGTGTCACAGTAACCAATTAAAAGAATTCCTAGCAACTTACTTTCTGTTTGTTGCGGTAGCCATTCTTCAGACTCTCCCAAGTCACTGCTTCCTGAATATCTGGGTTTCTTGGCTTTATCTCTAAGATATCATCATTAAGAAAGAAAAAAAAAAACAAACCACAAACACCAAAACCCAACTCTACTACTGCTTAAATTTATGTATTAAATCTCAAGAACGTAAAGCAAATGAACTCGATACTGCAACTAAGATACCACTGTGACTTGAAATTTTTCTCTTTAGAAGGGTTAGAAAAAGGGAAAGCACTGAACACAAAGCTACAGAGTGAATGACGTGAATGATGCCCATAAAACTTGGAACAGATTATCACCGAAGTTCACACCAATTATAGGAAGAGGCTAGCGTGGTGGGAAGGTTCAAACACATCAGTAAGCTTCACAACTTCATCAGCTCAAAGCCTCTCTCTGTCAGAAGCATGCCTGCAAAGTATTTCTTAACCCCTTAAAAGCCCAACTGATACTAGCAGAAAGATTACTTCACAGACAGTTTTTCAGATGCCACACAGTGATGTCAGTAAACACCTTTATTACTGAAGGAGATATCCAAGCATGCAGTCGGGCAAGCCACACAGAATGAATTAATGCTTTTTAAATATATTTCAAAGTGCAACACAGATACAGAACAGTTATGATAAATGTAAGCAGAAGCATAGCATACTGAAAGGCGAAGAGAGAGCAGGAACACATTTTAGGCTGAGGTTAATCATAACCAAGTATCACTTTATTTTTACTCAAAATCTATGTAGCAAACCAACAAAAAGGAAAAGACTATTCCAGCTACCTACCTTTTTGGAAGACAGCTTGAGTATTTCAATGGCATAGTTTCAAACTTTTTTATGTTAGAAACACCAGGCTCCTTCACATTGCTACAGTCTTCATAAAGAAGAAATTGGTATTTATGAAAAACATACATAGCCTTCAGCTTGGTTATCAAACCAACTTTAGCATAACTCGATCAAGAACAAGTACAAACTTCCTTTAAAACAACCTCAGTTCTGCATAGGACAAGTACTACTGATACTGCGATCACAAATGAAAAATAAAAATACTCTTAAAACAATGTTAAGTATTTACAAAGTTATAAAATATGTACTGAGTTTGAAGGTGATCAAACTGTCACGAAAAGAGGAAAAATCAAATGTAAGCACTGTACTGTTAACAGTAAGGATACAGTTCTACAAAGAAGTTTTAAATAATGCTAAATGGTAAATGTTTTTTACATGTCAAACCTTATTAGTTAATGACTTCTACATTGCCCCAAACTAAATGAATAACAGCAACATTAACAGAAAAAATGTGGTAACATCACAGATGT
>VYZM01019759.1:242714-253295 GCA_013398915.1 Dromas ardeola | reverse complement strand
GTAAAACGTGGGTGGGGTGGGGGGGGGGGGGGGGGGGAAGCACTGGAGAGATAACAGGGGGCGTTTTGTTTAGTTGGGGTTGTTTTGGTTTTTTTAAGGTCTTCTCTCAGGTAGCGAGCAAAGCATCACCTCCACACTCTGCCAACAACAGCCTATCAGAAGCAAACGCAAGAAAGAAAATGCATCAAGACGGAACTGATATCAAAACTGAACGCAACAGCGTTTGCAAAAAGAGTTTTGCTGTAACTCCTGTAGTAAATTCATGCTTGAATTCCAGATTTAAGCTTCAGTAAAGATTTTTTAAAAATATTCTTAGAAGTTTAGAAGAATCCTGAAGATGGCAAAACTTGCAAAGACTCAAGAAATAGGTATCAATTTAATGTACAATAGGATGAGAAATGGGGGTGGGGGGGCTGTAAGGGTTTGAAAGACATTATCATCACTTCTTCCGTTCAAGTAGTAGAAACAGGCTCTCCCCTCACTGCTGTAAACAGTATCTTGTTAAAATGCTTAATGCTCTGGAAAAAAAAAAAAAAACAACACTATCTTGGATGCTGGCAGGCACTTCAGCTTTGCTAAAGGTTCTGATTTTCTGGTCACACTCACATTGACGCCTGTGAAAGTCTGCATTTTCTCCCTTCCAGAGTACTGATAAAAACGACTTTCACCAGAGGCAGTTCATACTAATGTGTTCTCTCCTTATCAGTCCCTTTCATTTCTCTTGTGCTATCAGTTAGACCATCCGTACTAAAATTCCTTGCATGGGAGGACAGCAAGGGAAAGTTACCACAAAACTTAAAGCCCCATACATTTCTTCAGTCATTTTCAAGAGCATGATGAGTTACAAAACATATTAACAGCAAGTGTAATTTTTCATATACATCTGTAAATTCTCCCAATACAACCTGAATACTACAGGTGTGATAAAATCCTTCTAAATACTTGTCATTTGCTCATTACTTAAAAATATTTAAAAGAAAAAAAAGTGACTTAATACAGAACCTAATTACAGTTTAACTAATAACGTTCACTGTTTGAACAAACAAGATTCTAACAGATATGTAAGTGCTCCTCTTTTATCTACAAGGAAGGAAAAAGGAAAGGAAAAGGAACCCAGAATCCATTTCCTGGATGTTGTGACTTTCCAGACAGGGTGCAACTTTCTCACAAGGTACTTGATCTTCTCATATGTCAACCGAAATTTCTTTAACGGAATGTTTTAAATACTTCTCCGAGATACGTAGTTTGTCAAGAGTTTGTGAAGACTAGCACTGACCACAGACTAAGAGTACTCTATGTAATAACATTATCATGCAAATGTTACTGGACTTTTCATAATTTACTGTCACCTTTACATAGTCCGCGTCCAACGCTGTTCATGCTGTTAGTACCAGATTCCTATTGAGGAATGGAAACTTTTATTCTTTAATGTAGCAACCGGAAAAAATGCCAATAATATTACTACACTACTCTGACCAGTAAGTAATTACTGCTCTGAAACATGAAAGACTTGCTCAGTGGCAAGTCAGTCACTTAAAGGTGCTGAAAAAGCTGTATTTTTTTTTTTTTTTTAGTGGCCACATAGAGTTCAATGGAAGTGTAGAGAGGCAGAGCAGAGAAACTCAGCCTACACAGTTGCCCTTGAAAGAAAACACACTAATAACATTTTCCAGCTAACATTCTGCAGTAAAACACAGAGCATCATTTTGTTAAATTTAGACAATTATAGTAAAAAGAAACAAAACCCGGAGCCTTAATACTGTCAGGGAATACTCCATAATGAATCACCTAATCCTAGCATTTAACTTATTTCATCATCTTGAAAATTGTATCATAACAAAAGCAAAAAGCACATGAACTACACTACGTAAGAAGAGTTTCCACCTTGCCATTAGTTCACTAACTGTAGTTTCCCCTCCTCTCTTTTCAAGTATTTGGCAATAATATAAAGAGATTTATTTATTTATTTGTGTACTTTATACCAAGGCCCTCTGCTTGCTATTGTGGTTGTTTCAGGCATTTCCTCCAAACCACATAGGAACTATGCATGCATACCCTCAGAAAAAAACACCACTTATTTGCGCAGTCAGAACTTGCCTACAGGAGAAATCTAGAAGAAACTTAAGAATTTATAAAACTTAATATTGAAAATGTTTATGTCTTCATAAAGTCTTCCTTGGAGTATACTTAAGTATACACTCCAAAGATAACACAGTCTATAGCTCAGTTACAGACTCTGAAATAACAGTCTGTCTACCTTCAATTAATCTATCCTACTCTTCCTCTTATTTGATGTACTTGAGTAACTTTTTCTACAGAATGTATAGAAAGTTCACCATACAGGAAGTTACTAGGCACATCGTTTTTTATTAACTCCTATATTAACTCTGTTAAAACAATCTTCTTCTTTTATCTTACCTCGTAACACTTATCACTTGTGATCTTTTCAACAGGAAGAGGCTTGCCATCTTGAAAATTTGTGAGAATCAATGCAATAGTAGTAAGCGTTTTACCCTGCATAACAGAAAAGAACGTCATATTTTCCACACATTAATATAGATCAAATGAACAACCAATCAAGAAATATGCACACAAGTTCTGCACAAAAAAAATTCAAACTTATTAACTATTATTACCAGTCCCATGTCATCAGCCAGTATTCCTCCAAGAACATTTTTAGGTCGCTTCTTTTCTGCAAAATTTTTAAGTATATTGTAATAGAAGTTATTTCTCTCTTCCCAAAATGGTGGCAAATCATTACTGTTCTCACGTGAAACCATCCAAGCTAAAGCCTGCTTCTGATGGGGAAGCAAAAGTGTGCCAACAGCCTGCAAATTAAAGAGATATGTTATGCACTATTCGCATATTAAATAAGGCATTCCATTTTTGGAAGAAAAAAAATTTTATAAAGTCCTTCGTATCTGCTAAATTTGTTTCTGATTCATGCATCTCCGGTGTCCAGACAACAAAGCCAAATATGCCTGAAGATGTTTAAGTATTTATATTTTTATAGAAAACAGTTTCTAGCTTAAGAAATACCTCTGCTCCTTCCATTGCACAACTTTTATCATCTTCCTTCAGATCCTCAAACAATTTGTCAAATTCACTTTTAAGCTGCATAAATAAACACAAAAATAGCAATTAAAATTATTGCCATTAAAAATAACCTCAGTAAATAACCAATGATTCTATTAAATTACAATTACCTGTCATATGGTCAACAGTATAGATAGGTCTACCACTTTAGACCTGATTTTCTGGAGTATGTTTGTTAGCTACTGCTATATAAAAATTCAGTTCAGTTTTTCCAAGACAAACACATGCCAATACAAGCAAAAGCTTGAGAAGGGGTGGCTAAATATATTCACATCCTTGTATAACACTCATTAAAGTAACTACCTCACTCTAATTTGAAAGAGCAAACAAAAAGCAAAAAGCAAAACAGACCACCACCCAACTCTTCACCTATCACCCTGGGTCAAATCTGAAGATAAAGTCTGGAAGTCTGATTTTATTTTCATTTGAGAATTTAACATACTTGTTATGTGGTAAAGCATCAGGACAGAGAAAAGAAAACTCACCACCACAACAATGTAAAAAAAATTACTGAACAACCAAAACCTCCCTTCACAAGCACTGTTTCATTAACGAAAAATGTAAAGGTCCCCATTGTTGAAATTCCAACTTCCAAGTGTTTAAGTATGAAATGCAAACCTGTTCAGTTGTCAACTGCACAGCAGCATGAACCGGAGCACTGTAACTTGGACCAGCTCTCCCAGAAATCCACTTTGATCCAAAACCACATTCTGAACCTACTTGTCATTAAAAAGATAGTATTTTGAAACACAACGGTATGACAGCTTCCCAATCTCAACCTTCACTGGCTCATGAGTAACCATGCTGATCAGATTGTGGACTGAGCCAGTATCTTTCACCATCTGTCTTTTAGCCCCAATTTACTCTTTACTTGCAATGGGCCACAAAGGCTTTCCACAAAGCTTTGTAAGACACACAGGCAATGCTATGGGTTGGGATCCTTTAAGATGGCAACCATGTTTCTCAGAAATTGCTGTGTTCCATGGAATTTGACTTGCTAACAGCATGATGAATGATAACACAAAACGTTTTTTATTCCAAACTCTT
The DNA here is from genome assembly GCA_013398915.1 of Dromas ardeola. NCBI lineage: Eukaryota > Metazoa > Chordata > Aves > Charadriiformes > Dromadidae > Dromas > Dromas ardeola. The sequence continues at coordinate 249,152 of VYZM01019759.1, read as the reverse complement.
TTTCTGTTAACTATGCTCAATAGAACCCCTAAGATAAAAACTGAAATCTTGCTATATGTAAAACAGATCTATACCCCACCAAGTGTTTACTTCTACATGCATCTGTACTCCTGACTACCACTGCTTCCACAAAGCCTAGTAGTTCCAGTAACACAGGTGCTTTTGGCGCAGGGCTGGCTCTGCAAAGCATCAGCTGTGCTAAGCTTATTTGTTCAGACATCTCATCTCTATTTGCGCACAGCTCACTAGTAGGATACACATCCAAGCACTCTGCTAAAAAGCAGCACTGTCCCTGAAACCCTCACCTATGAAAGGGCCTAACATGTTTCTTAAAAAATTTTTTTTTCGAGTCTGGAGAAATGCAGAGAATCGTTACGGATTTTTAAGGAATTTATGGAACCAAGTATATTTATGAGGTTGTTCAAATGCATCTCCAATTGCTGGCTGGTAACATAAAAGTCAGGACACAAAAGTATACTTCCTATGAAGTTTAAAATTAATAGCTGTGGGCTCTGCATTATTCCCCAACTACATTAAAAAATAGTTTTGTGAATGACAAGACTATGACGAGGATTAAGCCCTTAAACATTCCTTCCAACCTATGGCAAGTTCAATCTGAGTATTTTAAAAAGGACAAAAAAAACCCCACCAAACTTCAAGGCTTACCTTTTAGAGGAGGAGCCAATTTAAATCCGTGCCTTTTTAGCTGATCTAGCACTGCTTCCTTGTTCTCTTCTCTTCCCCAAAAGCTCATTTGTACAGGCATGGTAAAGGTATTTTTCGCTCCGTAAGGGACAACCCTGATAAAAAGCAAGGAAAAAAACCACAGCAGTAATCTTTTAATTGCTTAAATTTTTACACTAAACCTTTTCATTTCTTCAGCAAGAGGTACTACAAAGTGCTTATTTTCATCAAAACACAGAATGTTCCAGATAGATGTTAGTACTCATACCGTGTAAACCTTTTATACAAACCACCCCATGCAGTTAATTTAAGGGTTCCACAACAATCTTTACAGAATCTGCTCTCACTAATGTCTCCACGTTTATCATACATGGGAAAGAACTGCATGCAAGCAGTTCAACAGGAGAACAGAGTCTGAATACACGCAGCCTTAATCTTATTACAAAGAGCTGTCATCTCTATCAAAAGAGAACACTTAGAAATAGTTTTCAGAATTTGCTAGTGTAGCAACAAAAAAAGTTTCCATTATTTATATTCATGGAACCAAAAACATAATCTTCACACTTACCCTTCAATTAATGCTAGTTTGTTGTCCATAATGCCTGCCAATGCTGCCGCTAGTTCTTTTTTTATATGGCCTACCTGGTCTCCATTCACATTATTTACTTTCACTGCATTTTTATCATAAGGATTATTGGGCTCCCTCTGAAGTGCAACCATTTCATTGTTATTAACCTAAGAAAGCAAAACAAACAAAACACCAGAAGACACTAATTTAATTGCAAATTATTGTCAGAACTATCTAATATACATTTAGTTAAATATGAAGCTTAAAGATTAATTTGGTATAGCATTCTGTTCAGACAGTCTATTAACATACTACTTATTCAAAATACTGAAAGCATTACTGAAGAGTTAGATGATAGATGTCAGCAATTTCAAAAGTATTCCTAAGAGCAAGAACTACTTTACAAAATGCTCTAGCAGTTGAAGGGAATAAACATCCCTTCTTGTTGACCTAAACGGTTTGAAGACCTATCTAATTTCTTGTTTTCTGTCACTTTCATTTGCCTTATGGTGGTGAGCAGAACTACCAAGTAACTAAATCAGATCTGAAAGCTTGCTACCTTAACTAAATTTTGAATTAAAGATTTAGATTAAGTACTTCCCATGAAGAATGACAAAACACAGCAAGTTAAGAAAAAAAAAAATCTATTAAAATAATGCTTGGTCAAAAGTTCTAGGAATTTTTGACATTTAATTAAACCTATTTTTTCCAAAGCTGACAATTTTTTCTTCTGCTTTATAATTTATCATGCACTTACAATCCCCGTGTAGTATCTTAATCCAACAACACTTCCTCGCAAAGTTCCATATAAGATAGCTGAGTCTGTATCCTCCTCTGTTCCAGAGGCGTCACCCACAGAGATGAAGTCTTCCAAGCCAAGACTGGAGTAAAAGTCAAAAGACTGAAAACGGGAATAGTTTCTCTCTCCTCTGCAGATGTTCTGTTGAGAGCATCCTCTTACAGAATCTCTGCAGAAAGATAAAGTGTGAAATACTGGACAATTACTTTAATAAAAGAACTATTAATTCCTTGTAAGCTATTTTACCCCTTTATATAAGGTTACCTATAAATCCCAGATTTACAACTTTATTCAGACAATATCTACCTGGAAACATTAACAAAAAGTTTAATATTAGGAGAAAACTTCGCCTTTTTTTAATTCCCAGTAAATTAGTTTAAGCCAACTACAATAAGGAGCTGACTACTGACTAAAGTACGGTATTTGTGCATTTTGCCCTACCTTCCCTCAGAGGATTATCTTTGTCAACAACATTAAGAATTCTCCAGATTTAGTTACATCTCTAATTATATCTGGCACAGCAAAATTTCCATTTATTTTCCTAACACCAGTTTTTCTCATCAAAGAAAAAGGTTAAAAGCCCCTGTTTGTAACTGATTAACTCTGTGTAACTCCACACCTGTATCCACAAAAGTTGAAATGCTACAACAACAGTTCCCTGTTTATTAAGCTTACCATCACACCTTGACATCTATTATTACTACTTTAAAATGGACTTTAGAGATAATCAGCTACTTCAACCCGATGCGGTTAATTACACTATGCATCTCTGTCAGCCCGTTGCCCCTTTTGGTGGGGACAGAGGCTAACTGGCGTTACGGCACACCAAGGGACGGAACCAGCTCTGGCTGTGCATTTGATACATGGCAGAATGAAAGTCAACACACTAACAATCGTTTTCATCAAGTAATACCTAACAATAAAATCTCACTACAAGTTTCAACAGATACGTAATAATCGTGACCTTTGGTATATCCCAAAACTACCCCACTGTGGCACTGTCTTAATTTAAGAGTAATGCCGATTAGTTTCCATGTATTAGTTATTCAGAGCTTAGAATAGTAAAACTTTGGTTTCTTTCGCGAATGATATCTAAAGCTACTGTATAATCGGCATTCCGTTTCCTCTGACGAAACGAAAAGAACAGTTTGAGAGGCTTTGCTCCGACCTCGCTGCAGCCGAGCCAGCCCAGGGTTAACCGGCCGCCATTTTGTCGCTGCCCTGCTGAGGGGACCCTGCCCCAGCGCCCGAGCCGCGCCAACGGCCTTAGCACTCAGCACCGACAAGGACAAGAACAGGGCGGCGGAAGCTCCTCAACCCGCCCCGCCTGCAGGGTACGGCGCGAAGCGACCGAGGGCAGGCGGCATCCGCCGCGGTGCGGACCGGACCGGACCGGCAGAGGCAGGGACGGGCGCGGGACAGGACAGGTCAAGACCGGACCGGCGCACCGCTCCCCGCCACCCCCTCCGCCCCCGCCTCACTTGGGCAGCCTCCACGACATGGCGGCAGCCGCGCTCACACCGAGCCCAGTACGCACCGCCCCGGCCGTCAGCCCGCGCGCCAGACACCAGCAGGCAACCACCAATCCCGGCCGGAGGCCTCCCAGGCGCCGGCCAATGAGGACACGGCGGAGGGGCGGGGAGGCCTTTCGCCCGCCCCCGCCTCAGGCCGCCCTCCCGGCAGGGGGCCTGGCAAAGCTGGGCGGGAGAGGGAGGGATTCGCGGTGGCAGGGAACACTGCCATTAACCGTGGGTTATAAACAAGAACACGTGGGTGAGTTTGCAAACACGCCAAGAAAATGAAAGAGGATGCAAAGGGCAAGGCATGAGGTTGTCAGAATGCGGTTTCTGAAAGTCCATCTTGTAATAAGAATCCGCCTTAGAAAGTACCTCTAATACACCAGACAAGATACACGCGTATGGTACGCCACCGTATGCAGAAATGGCACGTTGCTGAGAACCGTTGAAATATCTACATGTGAACTCATCACCCTGGTCGGTGACAATCAAGCGCATTTATATCCTTGCAGGACAGAGCCTTTTGAAAAATATTTTCACGTCACTTCAGTGAAACCACTCTGGTAATTCTGCGTAAGTCAAATAGATAGTTGCTGCAACCAACAACAGATGAGGAAAATAGAATTTTTCTTCTTCATTGGCCTACTGTTTAAAAAAAAAAAAAAAAGGTTGAGTTTTAAAAGCTTCCTTTGCTAAAAACCAAATACTTTCACCCACCATTCCAGGATGCTGTTCCATTCCATTAAATAATTGAAAATAAATACTTTCGCAAAGTTACTGAGGCAGCCACTGCTATAGATTGAAAGAAATGTTTTGTGAAAAAGGGATTTGTGCAGCATTCTTGCATAAACCTGGATGCTAGATGAAAGAAAATTATATAATTCTATCTAAAGATGGAGGTTAACATAAAAAAAAAACCAACCAAACAAAAAACAAACAAGAAACCAAATCCCAGCTTTTCAATTACTCACCCTTAAAACTTTGCCAACAAATTTTGTAGTTTGTAAATTACCAAAAACCTCATATAAAAAATTATATGAAACTTGCATTGGAACAACTGGTATCTCATAGAAAAATACTCTAGCTTCAGTCTTTAAAAAAAGCCCAGCAACAAAACACTGTTTAGTTTTGTAGTTTCTTTTGAAAGGTTTTATTTTCTCCTAGAACCACAGATACATAGCTTGCATTTTGCAGACAAACAGAATTTAACTACACCCAGGAACCTGCAATCAAGCCTTGTGGGCAGACCCCTGAAACAGAGAATGGCTTTTGCTCAGCACGGCCTTTTTTAAATACAGAGCAAGGATACAATTTACAGGAGTACAATGTGAATGGGCTGACATTTATAACAACACGTGAAATTTCTTTTCCCATTTCAGCTTTTCAGGCAGCTCTCTCAAGTTTTTTCTTCAACTTTCATTCACTCCGTCATAAAGATAATAATCTAGATGATTGAATATTTCTATTGTACAAGGCTGTGCCCAACTTAAAAAAAAGGCTTGATAGGAAAAAAAGAGGACTATTTGATTGTAATGCCTTCCTGTCTAATCTTGACTAGAAGTACGGTAAAATAAATTAAGACTTCTAGCTAGATTTCTTTCTGTGAGATTTCTGTTACTAACGTTACAGAAAAATAAGCTTTGCTGCTAGTAAAAAAATTCATAGAGCATTTGCTGCATTTCGTGCATCAATCTGGTCTCCGACTGCAGCCTCACGCAACCACCAGGAAAATCATAGAATCATAGAATTGTCAGGGTTGGAAGGGACCTTAAAGATCATCTAGTTCCAACCCCCCTGCCATGGGCAGGGACATCTCCCACTAGATCAGGTTGTCTAGTAAATCCTCCAGGCAGGAACGCTCCATGGGGAGTATTACAGGGGGTATGGCAGCCACTAGAAGAGAAATACGACTTGAAAGGAAGGGAAGAAAAGGAGAAAGAGGGAAGGGGGGGAAAGCCCCCACCTGTGGCACGGCCGCTAGCTCAGGAAACAGCCGAGCGAGCTCACTGCAACTCCGGACACCCTGCTTCGCCCACCGGAGCTCTGCCCTGACAGGCTCAGCCCTTACGTGGCCTCCAGAACAGACCCGAGATGGTGCCTCACAGCCGTCGCTGCCGCCCGCCACGGGCCCTCGGCAGCCCCAGAGCCGGCGCGAGCCCCGAACAAGGCGAGGCGGCGCAAAGCCCCTGCCCGGCGAAGGCCGCCTCCCCGCCTCGCCTTGTCACCCCACCTCAGAACCCGCCGCTGAGGCGACCGGCCGCTCAAGCCCCGCCCACCGCATGCACCCCTGCTCGCGCGCCGTCGGGAGAGCATGTGGCAATCATCGCCCCACGTGGGGGAGAAGGGCGCCCGCGACTAATCAGGGGTCTCCGTTCGCCTATGGTCCGCCCCGGGTTACAGCCAATGGGGAGGCAGCCCGCGAGCGCGAGGGGCTGGAGGCGGTTGGACCTCGGCAGTTGGTGCAGTTCGGCGGGCAGCGAAGGAGGCGTCGACGCGGCGCGGCCGGAGCAGCTGGGCTTGGCGCGGCGTCATGGTGGGGAACAGTCCCTGGGGCTGGGGAGGGGAAGGGGGAAAAGAAAGAGAAGGGAAGGGAAGAGGTAAGGGTAGGGTAGGGCAGGGCAGGGCGTTTGGGGGTGCTGCGGCAGCAATCTGAGGGGGCTGTGGCTGCGCATACTGCGGCAGGGCTTGCAGGCAGTCTCTCGGCGGTAGCAGTACGGCAGGATCGGGGAGAAGTCAATTTATTATTATTACATTAGTATTATTTAGAGAGTTAATAGTTAAAGGGGGGCATGACAGAGAAGCTGGCCGGCGGTTGGCGAGACGGGACGCGCAGAAAGCGGGAGAGGCCTGTTCCCGGCGGGGGCCGCGGA
>VYZM01019759.1:167380-229651 GCA_013398915.1 Dromas ardeola | reverse complement strand
CTCCCCCCCCCCCCCCAATTCTACTGTATTAACTGACATATAAGAAATGAGGGTAGGATCACAAATGGTTGAAATCAACAAAATAAGTTACTTAAGATTGTAAAAAAACTTAACTTTAATAAGTAATGTTGAAATAACGTTACTAAGAACATACCTGCTATTGAGAAAAAAAAATCATCATCCTTAGAAACAAAAATACGTAGGAGTATCGAAGCTACGGGCTAACAAAATGCGCTGTAGCACAAAATGAGAATGTCTTACATTTGGCTAAGGGTTCTTTCCAAGAAAAGTTATGAACATCACTGTAGTAACCCATGACAAAAGAAGAATCAGACTTTGGCCCAAGATACTCTTGTAGGATGTATGTAGCTAGAGGCATTTGTAACTTTTTATCTATTTCCATGAGAACTGCTATTCCCGTTCTTTTTTGAGGGCTTTTCATAAAACAGCTAAACAGCTATCTAAAACAGCTATTCAGAAATCACATTTATTATAAAGTCAGTTCAAGTTGATTAACAAAAGCGGGACAGTTATAGTTGATGGAAGAGTTATTTGAACCAGTATTTCTAAAAGCCTAGAACAGGCATTATTCAGGAGAAGATGAGGGTAAGTCCATCAAGGAGAATGGTAATTCAAAATACTGTAGTTACCTGTGTATACAGCACAGTTTCTTCTGCTAGTGGTGGTGTTTCAAAGATTATTGTTGGCATTTGAGGAAGATAAGCTGTTTGCCTTCTGTAAAGAACGTAAGTTGAACAAATGCTAGTCTACTTAACACCATAATTTGAAAATAAAGATGTAAATATCCCAGAACAGTTAAAACCAACCTCCCAAAAAACAGAACAAAAAGAGTTTGTGTTTTCCTACGGTGTTTTAACCTTAGGGCATTACATTACACATTACAATGCGATAGAGTAAAAGTATTCAAATATTTTTCTTACGCCATGTCTTGGCAAACACTTTAATAGAGCTGCAGGGGCAAACATGCAGTAAGTCCTTACAGAAAGTAAGTAAACGTCTTAGCTAATTTGAATTACTTACCTTCGTGTAAGTATCTGATACTACCTGGTCTTAAGCCTGGGAGAAGATGTAGTGGATCGTTTTGATGCTGTTCCTGTATATGAAGGTGCCTATCCCCATTTTGTTATTAGCCGTTATGACTTAAATTCACAACGTAACTCTCAAGCATTTAGTAGCCTGCAAACATACTTATTTATGCATTTAAATTATCGAGTGAGTGGGGGTTTTTTGCTGCATAGTGTTTATTTGGACACTGACAACTCAACTCTTTCTTTCTCTCTAGTTCCAGAAAGGCTGACAGGATCAAATCCAGAACAAATTCTGAGTCAGAGCCTGGCTGGAATTTATATATTATAAACACTGTTTCAACCATTCAGCTTTACAGAGAAATGGTATTGCCCAACTCCTGCTTTTGTTGTTTCGTGATTAAAAATAAGTACTGTTAATTAATTTCTGATGCATGTCATTGCTGAATATAACGTAATGTATTTCTCATGAATAGCCCATAGTCCTGTTTCAAATGGCTGCTGCCCTCATTAGAATTGTTCGTGTATATTCTTAATTTTTGCTAGCAGCCTAAGTATATCCTGTGTCTCTTCTAGGTAGATTATAGTAGAACTTACGAAAATGTAAAAACTGAGAGTTGCATCCATCTTCTAAGTGAGGCTCACTTACTGGTCAGAGCAGCTATAATGGACCCTAGTTTCCTTAAATCAGATGAGAAAGAAGAACTTCTAAGAGCATTCAGAGAAAGTTGTGCCTTCTTAGGAGACTGCTACAGCAGGTATGTTTTAGATGTCAAAGTGATACAGGTGAGCTTTTGTTTCCAGTAATGTAGCCTTAAAATCCATCATTCTTTGCTGTTTTACGTTAGTATTGCATATACAATATAAATCGTTACGTTCTATGAAAACAGCTTAATCTAGTCATCTCTGCAGTATCTGGTTGTCTTCATTGTCAGTGATTACAGAATACAACATTCCGTTGAATATTAGCTATGTATTTGCAGATACTGGCGTGTCTGCAGCTTTGTTTGATGTGTTATTTTATCTCTTACAAACAGTGATGGTGGAAGTGTTGCCCTTAGTTGTTTTGTTCTTAGTTTCCTTCCTCTCTGTTGCCTTCAGGTTTGACACAAAGGATTACCACCTTGCTTTGCCGTACTACAGAATGTCAGGTTTATCCATGACTGAAGTTTTAAAGAGACTAGTTTCAGAAGGTGATGAAATACAGACATATGAGAGAGGACTTATATTTTACTTAACTCATTCTCTTAACGAAGACTTAAATGAAGAACTAAGTAAGGTAGAAATAAGTGGTTTTTTTCTTAATCTATTGACTTAGTTTTTATTTTTAAGAACCGTGTATCAAATTTTAATTAAATTCCCTTTGAAAATGCTGAGCTGCTGATTTAGTTTTACAGTTGTTCTTTTTCACATGGTTTTTATTTTCCCATTTTTCTTGACAAAATAGCAAGCAGCATCTGTGATGCTTTGGGCTGCTTTCAAGTAACATATTATGGGCTTGGCTATCACGAAGCATGTTGCTAATGATAGAGTTGCTGCTGGCAGACAGAGACACTTCCGGTTTAGGAAAGCTCTGCCTCAGATTTCTTTCATCTCCCCTTTCTGTAACAAAACAAACAGTTTCTTTGAACATTGCCAAATTGTACAGGTTGGCAAAACCAATTCGCTGTGGTGGTGGATGTTCTCCTAGCACCCCAGAATATGGGTTGAGTCCCTGCTGGTTAGAGATCCTTTACTTTTACCAGGAAGGGGGAAAGAGGCAGGAAAGGCACTGTGATTTGATAGCTAAGCTGTACTTGTCTGTTTTATAAAAAGACAAAACAACCCCCTCTCCTAAACCCCACAATATTTTCATATGCCATAGAAGACTGCGTATCTGGAAAGGTCTAAACTATCAAATGGCTTTTATTTTAATAGGAATCAGCAAATAAAGTTCTTCAAATATTCTGTGTTGCTGACCCTGTGCAGCTGCCGCATATTCTCTGCAGCCCTTGCATGACAAACGTATGTCCTTTGACAGCTGTGAAGTATCTTCAGAAAGTAGAAAAGATGATGCCATCAGTGGTCCTGACACTTACTAAGGCTTTCATGGCTCTGAAAATGGGAGACCTGATGATGTATGAACATGAGATGGACTCCTATAAGGAGGTATAGTACGCTGAAAGCATGAGCTATTCACACTTTGCAAAGCCCAAGTCAGTGGGTTTGTAGTTGTATTTTACAGTAAAATAAACTTTCAGTTACTCCCCTTCCCCCTGATGTGCAGTATAGCCTCCACTGAATGTCAGCAATGGCAGCAGAATCGTGGGCTGGCATACGCTGGGACTGTACTGTTCACCCTGCAGGGAGGGTAGTCGTAGCTTGGCAAAGCTTTACTAAATAAGCAAAAGTTTTGAAGCTGTTAATTCTTGATAAACTAAATGCTGTTTACTGGGGTGTAACAAGGCATTGCTCTTCAGCAGTATGGCAGGGTTGTATAGGAGCATTTTTACACCCCTCCACCTGTAATTGATATGCGATATGCCCCTGAAAACGCCATCTGTGTGTCCTTCCAAAATTGCTCTTGGAGCAGAATGTCCATGGTGCACACAAACAAAAGTTTCTGTATACAGTTTCCCATCTTCTGTGGAACCGAAACACTTAACCCTTAGTAAGATCAGATCAGAACCTACTTCGGTGCTATCAAAGCAAGAATTCTGCATCAATGAGGGGAAAATGTTAGTGAAGCAGTCTCTGCCATAGATGTTCACGTGTGGTTTTTAGACTGAGACCAGTCTGTAAATTACTTCTTGTTAAGGTTGATGAGGACTGTCAGAATATTCAAAGGCTTGAAGTACAGACTCTTTCTGAGAGAGAGATATTGGAGGTCTAAAAACTCTTAAAATAAATTGATAGCTGTTTCAAAGTCAGATATCGTGCTTTGGTTGGAGAAGTCCTGGAGAGCTTTCAAAGTTAGCAGTTTGAGAGAGCTGTGGAGAACTGTTTCAACAATGATACTCAGCACCACCTGCTTTCTGACCATTTACAGTGCGATCAAGTGAAGTTGCTGTGTTGTGAGCAAATGTGCACATTCCATTGCATGGATGTTATTTAGAAAATAAGGTGGCTGGGGATTGAGGGTTGGGTTTCTTCCTTTTTGTTTCTTTTTAATCTGACCTATTAAAAAAATGTTCTATTGCACCTCACCTTTAAAAAGCATTTTGTTGCAAAGCAGAAACAATAGCAGTTTCAGAAAGATGAAGAAAGGAAAGATAGTTTGTAAGCATAGTGGGGTGAAATCTGAATTTACTCCTAGGTCTACCTTATATTTCCTGTTAATTCATTAAATTTGCCTAGGCATCATTTCCCCACTGTCTTTTAAAGTGGAAATAGTATCTTGTCATGCGTACCTTCAAAAGCACTCAGATATCCAGAAACAGCTTACTGTTGCACATAGTGGAGAACACTGTGATCATTGTTTCAGGGGTATTTTCAAAATAAAAATCATATTTTAGCGAAATAGTCTACTGAAATTTAGCAAAGTAGTCTATTGAAATTTCAGCCAGGGATTTTTCAAAACACCGTGTGTATTGAATATTTTTGGTTTCACAGTCAAATCTATCTATCTATCTTATCTGTACAGTGACTCCAAATTTCAACACTGTGTTCCTTACAGTGTTGAGGCAAATGGCCTATTGCTGCTCCAGCACATGGGTTGGAGCTCGATCTCTGGAGAGTGGCCTGTAAACTGTAGGAAGGGTTTATTTCCATGCCCTGACTTGCCTTCATTTCAGCTGTCTAAACTTCACTGCCTGAGGGAATACTGAGTTTGCTGTGTTGAATCATATGTGGATTGAATTCTTTACCTGATTTATACCTGATTATGTTTGTAGACGGTACTGGCCTGCGGCTTCATTGGGCAACCAAAACTCTTGAGACAGCGTAAGGAAGGAATTGTTATTCCAACGGAGTTTGCTGTTCACCTGAAGGAGATGCAGCCGGGTTTACTGGTGGCTGCCACTGTGGCTTTACATGAGAACAATAAAATTGAACTGGAAGAAGCAGATACCTTTTTCAAGGTTGGCCTGTGATCATTTTTTGCTTCTGTTTTTCTCATAGTGATGTTGTTACGGGTGAGCAAAGCAGCCTCGGTCACTCCTTCACTCATATTTCAGCATTTCTTCAGAAAGAGGGAGATGAGGGTTATATATATATTCCAGTCATGATAGATAACTATAGAGTCAGAATCTCGACCTTCTGGAAAGAAATACTGGTTAAATCAAGAAAAAAAATAATTACATCAAGTTCTTTGTTTTGACCATGTAATTTGAGTGGAGAGTACCCTGATCTCAAGAGATCTTTCAATGTCTTCCTAGTAGTTGGGCTTCCTAAGGCTACTGAAATTTAACAGACTTTAGGTAAATCACTTCCTTAAGCTCCTTCTGCATCAATCATCAGGATTGAAACATGCTTCTAGAGAATCAGACTTAAATATGAAGGTATATAATGTTCTGATGTTCTGTATAAATTTCTGAACGATGAGCAGGTCTCTGCAATTTATGAGAAGAAAGAATATTTTTTCTGATGTCACGGAAGTTTTCTTTATTTACACTGGGAATAGACAAACCTCTTTTCTCTACAGTGAATAATGTTGTTTGGATCAAAACCAGGTATTCTTCAATGTAGGTATGTGTCAGTCTTGTATCTGTTACTGTGGAAGACCTGTATCAGAAATTGTTTAAAGCCAGTTGGAAACCAAGTAAAAGTCTTTTTCGCTGGCACACCAGACCTTAAAGCGTCTCCCTTGTGGGTCTTAACCATTTATACCCGACTGAGCTACACAGCATCTCTTATCGTGGCCTTTAGATTCTTCTTTCACAGGCACCTGCTTGGCTATTGGCATATATAAAATGCTCCAAATTAGCAGTCTGTAAATACCTGCTGACAGTGCTGACGTTTCTGGTAGTGGAGTAAATCTTGAAGAAAAAATCAAATCTATTGTTCAGAATTGATTCCCTTACTTTTATTTTCCCTAGCACTGCATTATGTAGAATCACATCTATTAGAAATACATCAAGACAAAAAAGGAACCAAAATTCTGCTTCTAGTAAAAGTGAAAAACTGTTCTTCCTGTCTCTCCTTACTTCTGCTACTAACAGTTACTGTCATCTGTGCTAACTTCTGCCTTCTAATGGTTTTGTCCTTAGGTGTTGTGTAGTAACAGTGAGAACACTGTTCCTCAGCTCTTGGTGGATTTCTGGGAAGCTCTTGTTGTAGTGTGCTCTCAGGAAGAAATACTTCAGGAGCTTTTATTGAGGGTTACTTCTCAGTATGTTTGGAGAATATCACAGCAGCAACTTCCTGAGACCAAACCATTGAAAACAACAGAGGATCTGGTAAGTATACCACTCAGAGGAAGTTTTGTGACTGCATTGTCCCTCCAAAATCTATCCAAATACTATTCTTAGTATTTTAATTCTGGACAGTTTCTCTCTTTATTGCTGGCTCTGGGGAGTCCTACTCTTTGGGGACATTTGCAAATGCACTTCCAACATGAATCTCGGCTCTGGACAGAAATAAGAGCTAAAATGAAACGATGCGAGTTTGCCAGGTGGAGTGTTTGCAATTTTATAAAGCTGACTAAATGAGAAAAATGTGTGAATGATGAATTTTAAAGGATCTTGAATGGAAAATCTGAAATACAGAATTAAATAGAAGTTTCCTGTTTATTTGTTACTAAATTGTATGAACCAGAAGAAAGAGTAGCTGCTATTCAAAATGATGCTATTTGAGAGCAAAATCTTCTTCATTTATGGTGGATTTCACGTGGAACGGTCACTACCAGAAATATTGCTTTTATTTCAACTTGATTCTTTCTTGTATAGATAAACTCCTGTAATCATTTTGGGTTGATTTTCCCATGGGTAACTTCGATAATGTCAATGGGCACTCCATCTGATAAAGATTACCATGAGGATATCTCAAAACTACAGGTATGAAACCCGTACATCTTACTGTTTACAGCTCAGATTTGTTCTGCAAACCTTCATGTATGTATGAACAACTTTCTGTAGCGGATTCCACTCCTCCTTCTCCCCCAGGTTATCCAAGTTGAACTAAAAGGCCCATTGAAATGGTGCAAGAAAAAAATACTGACAAGATATGACGATAACAATGACATTTACATTTGCAGTCCACCCTAAACTTGCTTTCTGAGTTTTCAGTAGCATTTATTAAAAGAAATACTATTTCAAAATTATTCCGATAAGTAAAGGCTTCTGTTCTAGAGTTATGGTTAGCATTTTTTTTGCAAAGTTTGTCTTAAATCCCAACAATGCTTTTTTCTTCTTGTCTTCAGTCTCTTTTATGTAGTCAGTCAATCAATATAGCTTCAGCTCTGCCTGTCTTGGAGCCTCTGACAGGGGCCGGCGATGTCGGCCTCACCGTCCGTGTGCTCTGCAGTACCCGTCTCGGCAAGTATGAGGAAGCCATTGAGCAGCTTCTCGAAAGGTGTCCTGATGCAGCTATATTGTACGCTCAGCACGAGCTGAAAGACGACAATCGGGTGAGCTACTTTCATTAAAGTTGTTCAGTTTTGTTGTTTTGGTTGGTTTGTTTTTTTTTCTAACTAAAATGCTATTGTGTACAGATTGACTCTGGATGGATCAAACAGCCCAGCTTTCAGACAAAGTAAATTGCTTAGCGGGCCTTGCACCTCTTGCTTGGCATTTGAATTCCATAACTCAGTCCTCGCTAATTTTAATGGATTTTTTTTTCCCAGTTTCGTCTGTGACTTCTTGTGTTTGCTCTAGTAATTTAAAGCATAGTCTTTTCAGATGACACAGTGCCTCAGAAAAGGGAGAGTAATACGTTCCTTTTTCCACTGTAAGTGAAAAACTACCTAGTTTCTTGCTAATGGGTGTTCTAAATTTTTTGACACTGTGGTATATAACGTGAAATTTTAGTGATAAGCTAACTGATAAGAGAACATGGTCCTTCAAGTAAAATCACACTTAAATGTGTTCTTCCTGTGTTCTAGTGGCATCTTCTGACTTTATAACATCAGAACGGTACTGGCGCACTAGTGGAAAGATTATGCTCTTTACGTCCTGTTTTCCCCTTAGGTCTCTGTACAGTTTTAATTTTGGAACTGATTTTATTCCAGTGTTCCAGGAGTAAAGGAGTTTACTTCCATTGCCCATCGCAGCTACTCAATTAATTGCACACAGTTTTGCTGGCCAGAGTCAGCAAAGGTGATCCCCTACCAGACGGACCTACTAGAACTCTGTTCAAAACCAAATTTGTGCTTTTTATTCAGATCTGAAAATAGTTTATTTGATTATTTCCACGTTAGTTATAGAGTTGAATGTGAGGTTGCAGTACTGAGCGTGCACACAGGTGGAAGAAAAGAGATGCCACGTTTAAAAAAGAAGGAAAGAAATCTCCTCTTGTCTCTTCATTCTTATCAACAAAGTTATACACAAAACATAATTCACTGCTCCAGCTGTTGGAAGTAGATAGATCAGGTCAGGAGACAGAGCAGTGTTCTTATTGTAGTGCTGTTCACACTTTGCTTGGAGCTGTTTGGAGGGAAAAACCTTGATCTTCTGACTGCGTTAGTCTTCCTAATTATGTGACTTTTTTCCTCTTATAAACTTTTGTCTATAGAGGCACTAGGGGGCAGTGTGTAAAAAAATTTTCGAGTGTAAAAAGATTGCACTGCAAATTGAAAATACAACATGTGCAAACCCACTGCATTTCAAAGCATTATATAAATTAATTATTGAGTTATCGTAACCTACCTGTATTTGTACACATCTGAGCTTAGTTCAGTGTATTTTTAGTGGGTCTTCCGTACTCTTACTTGCAGTCCTTGTTAATTTACACTTTTGTTGTGTGTTTTTGTGGATTAGGCTTTGTGGTGGAACAAGCTGCTTCCTGAACTTTGCAGGAGAGTCAGACTTACTGGAAATGATTGCCCTGTTCTTATTTCATCACTGAAAGGTAAATCAATTGATTGCAGCTCAACTCCAGAAGCCTTTGTACGTCATCTGACATTCTAAACACTGCTCAGGCGGTGGAGTACAGATGTGATTGATTATTTGGAAAAAAAAAAGGGGGACCTTTTCCTGTGGTTAAAGCTAATTCAGCTCAGCAGGCTTTCTTGTCACTAGCGCAGGATTTTGCAACGTACAGTCCGTTTGCTGCCTCATATAAAAATCATGACATTCATTTTGTATTGAAAACAGGTAAATTGTGGGGATCATATAATTGTGGAAATTCCTATATAGGTCAGGAATAGACACCATTAAAACCCCTTACTAAATAGAACTCATAGATAAAAATTGGGTGTTTTTTAGGCTAAATGACTATATGGTTCTAAGCAATGACAGTGTAACAGGCTGCTATTGATAAACCTGTGGGCATTTAAGTGTGTATTGATGATTCGGTCATAGACTGAAAAAAACACAATGTGTTACTACTAGAACTAGAGAAACCAACCCTGGTAGTTGTAGTCCTATTGCATGTTTGTAGGAACTCTGTAATATTGTGTATAGCTGGGGCGCCAGTGCATTTGTTTTGACAGAATAAGAAGATTGAATAAAGCATATATATATTTTTTAAAACCGGCAATGTAATGCCGGAGGGTAGAAAAACAGCATCACGGGATTGCATTGTGCAGCACAGTTGCCATGCTCTATCATAAAGTTCTAGTTTCTAGTGCTAGTGGTTTTTTCTTTTGAAAAATTGTTTTCACACAGTAACTAACTGTGCTGTAATCACTTAAGAACATAGTATTAAACAGCTTGCTTGGAGACGCTGCTTGCAGAACATCCCATTTTACAGACGTGCTGAGTTAAGGTACTAGTGCGGATTTCTAGGGCTTCCTTTGCATTTGATACAAAACACGTGAAGTACTAGATCAGACTTCCATAATCATCAGTGCCATGTGTAGACCTGAGTCAAGACAGAGGTATGGTTTTAATCTAAGTCATAATTTCAGTTTACTTTTGAGACTTCCTATAGTTGTATTTGCTCCTGAATGGATGTGTCTCAAATTTCACTACAGTTGCAATATTTAGATAATTTGATGACTTCAATTAGTAATTATATTGGTTTTTTGTTTCTTTGTTCTAAAACCAAAATACCTAAAAAAGATTTTTCTCCCCTGCTCTGAGCAGAAACTTTATCAGTTGTTGCAATGGAACTGGAACTCAGGGATTTCCTCAGTCTTCTACCAGAAGATGGAACCGCAGCATTTTTCCTGCCACATCTGTTTCACTGCAGCCAGAGGAAGCTGCTGACCTAAACCAAGGAAAGCCTACTATGCACTCAAATAGAAAGGATGTGCTGGAATGAAAAAGTAAATGAAACAAACAGTGTAACTACGTATAAGGTACTGTGGGACTCCCCTCACGTAAATCGCCTTATTTCTCAGTTGAAAACTTAAGACAGCTGTTGAATGGCAGCTGTTGTCTGAGGCAAAGCATCTGTTTTGAAGCTAATACTGTTATACTCGGACAGAGGCAGCAGACCAGAACTGGAGGGTGGCTGGACGGGTAAAAGCACAGCTATTCCGCTCTTGGGCAGGGTCGCTCATCTTCGCAATGAGGGTGAACTTACAGCCAAGGCAGCTAAAAATACAGACTGTACAGAGTGCTGGGGCGTGCAGTGTTCACTGAAAGTAAAGCAGGCTCAGTTCTGTGTTAGCTGGTTGGAGCACTGACCTGGGGAGGAGTTTAAGCTCCGGCATGTGGCTGACGGTAGGAATAAGAGTGCCTTATGCTTCCAAGGGGAACTGGGCCCCACTTAGATTCCCTTGAATTCCAGCTGGCAAATCCAGTCAGCTGCTCTGTTGTCTTAATTACATACCCATGCAAATGTTACACTGAGGATGTTTTCGTTTAGCTATTCATAAAAAAAAGGCCATAAATCAAAGAGAAACGGAAGTGTTCCCAAGGGGAGTGGAAGATACAGACTTCTGCTTGCTTGCCCTTTTTTGGTTTTTTTCTTCTCCTGTTGTGCTTAGTCAGTAGATAAGTAATTTGAAGTATTGCTAGGTCACAAATCCAGCTGAAAACTCATTTCTTCTAGGTTTTTTGGTAAGCATCTCAGGTACTAGTGCATGTATGTACTGCTGTTTGTCTTTTTTTGGGGCAGAAAACATCCTTCTGTTCCTTCAGCTGGCATTCAATCGTAATAAACTGTCGCAGTGTTTATGACCTTCTTATGAATGCAGTTTGGTTCTTTGAGAATCTACCACAAATAAAACAATGACTCCATGATCCCATAACCATCTAAAGGCCTAATTCGCTGATATTGACTCTATCAAATCCATTTTCACTGAAGCTGTAATGTTACTTAAACTCCTAGAAGTGAATCAGAAGAGATCATCTGCATTACAAATAAAATATATTTAAAAAAAAGAGAAAGAAAAAAATATTAACTTATCTGTGTGGGATTCCTGCTGTAGCCAAAATCAATGCTCTAATTTACTATGCTGATTTTAGTAGAATGTTTCTACTATAAAAAAGGCCAAAGAGATTTAGACTTGTTACAGAGAAGCAACTTCCTTTGTTCTGGTAGCTGTAAAGCCCACGTTTTGCTTTGCCTGCCTGTCCTGTACATCCTTCCCCCTCTTGACAGGGTCTAACCTATGTAGAGTTGGGCTATTAAACCATAACTGGATGGCATGACAATACCTGCTCTTACCGCTTTCATTTTTGACCAGCATCGGTCACGCGCTAATACTGCTGCTTAATTTGCCCAGGTCTGCACTACGTAACCAACAGCAAAAGGCCATTCATCAAAGCAAAGCTCTCAGGTGTAGTAGTCACCAAGTTTTGTCCTTCACTGTCTGAATTTCATCAGGCTTATTTCAGCGTAACTTTGTCTGTCTTGTAATTATTTTCATAACAGAAAAACAAAAACACCTTGTGCAACCATCATCCCTCAGCCATTGCATCTTTTAAATTCACTATCTTGAAAGATGCTACTGGATAAAATTTAAAAATAATTCAATGGAAATAATAAAAAATTTTTTTTAGCTGTTCAATTATATGGCAGTGTATATATTTTAAGTGTGAACCTATGGATAAAGTGATAACCAAATTTCTGTTTTCCAAGCAATAACTACTAACATATCTGACTAGTAAAATGTGACAGCAGATACCTAAAACAAATTTCGCTGTTACACAGTGTTATTTACAAACTTTAAAAAAAAAAAAAAGGAAATTACCTTTCATTTGTCTCTGTTCCTGCTGTTCCTCAGCAGTTAAATAACATGCCTTAGGCATCACCAAAATATGTTTGGCTTGCAAGATACTATTTTTATTTAGAGAAAAGGTTACTTATAAGCGGTTATATCCATTCAGCTGTCTTAGTCTATGGCCCTTTTGTCAGCCGTGGGCCATAAAATGAAATCTTCCAAAACACAGGTGGAGGTCCAGGAGATGGTGGTTCTCAAGAAATGCTTCACTGAAGGGAGTCATTGGAGAATCACTGTGGTAAAATGTTTTCATCATTCTTGTGTGCCTGCTGTACTGTTACACTTGAACCGATTGAATAATCTTAGGAACAAGGAATGTTTGTCTGTAAGGGGGAAAATAGCTTTTGTTACACACATTTCATCAGAAGAATACTCTATGCCTGTGGACAGCAGAGTCCAAAATGAAAGCAATAGATCTCAATACCTTGTAGAGTTAGATTTAAAAACAGCTTTAAAATGCACTGAGGGGTACATTTTAATGCACTTCAGATGGTTGACTATGAGAAATCCAACACACCGCTTTTACAAGTTAAAGTCTGTTTCTGCATTTTTCTGTGTGCTCTTAAGTCAGCTTTTCTGTTATCTGTGCAAGTTTGGCATAAAGTATTCTGTAAGTCAGAATGGTTTATAAAATAGAACTAGATTGTGTTTAACGTTCTAGTCTATGTTTTTAGTATAGATACACATGTACGTTATATAGTTGTGTATCTATATATGCATACACACATTTTGAAATGTTCCTACTGTTCTCTTTCTGCCAATTAGCTATAATGCATACCTGTTACGCTCTGTCTTTTGTGTACAGGAAAGTGTTGCTTTTAAAATTGTATTGATTTTGTAGAAAGAAGAACTTGCAAAGTTCTTCAAGATTCAATTTTTTTTTACAGGTAATATTGCTAGAGTGAGATAATAGTGTCTGTAAAGCTAAAACATGTCCTTTAGAAAGAAAGCACAATTTTAGTTTCTCAGTACTTGAACTGTTCGGGGTGATGACTTCAGCTTTATTTACCAGCTGTTCTTTTTGTTTTAAATGAAGATTGAGAGGGAGTCTGACACTACCGCCACTTCTTGGGTACAGAAATACTCTGTCTCACAAAGAATTCTTTTTAAATAAAAGTCTGTCATTTTAATTTAATTGGTGGGAAGCTGAAGCAATAGTCAGTTAACACCCCGTCCTTTAGCTACTTCTGTTTTCTGAGCAGCAGTGCTGAGGCAGGTATGATTGGGTGGCTTGCAAGGTTCCGGCCTCCAGACATCAATATTACGACATGAAATATTGCTGGATGCCTGAACTGGTTCCGAGTACTCTGGCCTGTCTGTGAGCCCCATTCTGCATCTTTAAATATAATGAACATTACTGAGATAGTTAAGCTCCTACCTTCCTTTGGGAGCACAGTGTAGGTTGCTTCCATGCCTGCGTGGATGTGGTCAGTGACGTGACAGTGCAATAGCCAGGTTCCAGGGTTCTGCGGGGTCATTTCCACAGTCTGAAACGTCCCAGGGAACAGATCGAAGACATCTGCCCGATAAACCCCTCTTTGCTTCAGGGCAAGAAGAAACAATGGTTAAAGGGCATGGCATTACCAGATGGCAGTAATTTAAGCTACAGTTTATGCATATTCCCACCAAACTTTTTAATTGCAGTTGAGTGAAAAGACTTCTACTCTATGTCATTTTTACAGAAGCATCACTTTGTACATCCACTTCATGCCTAAAAGATTAATAAACTGGCAACTTAGTGGAAATGAAGGAAGACTACAGCTGTTGTCTTGCCACAGCCATGAACATTCACAGCTACCTCATCGAAGCAACCTGTGAGGTTAGCGGTCAGCAGATGCTACTGGCAGCTAGTCTCCATCTCTTGCATGTTGGTCACATGCAGGTTTGGGGCATAAAAACTCTATGGTCAAATTACAAGTCCTGCTTAATATTGTAACATCTGACTTTTCACCAGAGGTCACAGTCCTTTGTATTCAATTTACCTCTTATTTTTAATACAGCAAGAAATGAGTGTAAAGGACCTGTTACCTTATAGTCAAAGCTGTGGCCGTGGAAGTGCGCTGTGTGAATGTCTATTTCATTGCCCATTCCCATCAAATACCAGGTTACTTTATCTCCAACGTGCATAGTCAGGCCATGTAAATTTCCAAACACCTTGCCATTAATGGCTATAAAGAGGGAAAGAGCAAGACAGAGAAAACAAATTAGATTTTGTGTGTAGCATTATTCTCCAAACAAATAGAATAAAAGATTTGAAAGCCAATGCCAGGCAAAAGTAACAGCTTTGAATGGTATATAAAAACAAAACAATTGGACAGCATATTCCAAATGGGTCTGATTATATTCCATATTTAACTAGAAAGTAAGACATAGTTAAAAGGAAAGTTCTTTACTATACACCCTTGCTAACATTGCAGTTCTTAAAGATCTGCATTTCCTGCAGCTTTTTGCAAAGGGTAAGCTCTGCTAGGACGTGCTTTCAGGACGCACATTGCCTTTCCAACTTAGCCACAACAGTTGTTTGCTGACATCAAATCAAAATTTCAAGTTTTGTTTTTACTCTTTCTCTCCTCAAAATTTCAATGTGGGACCATTTTTCCGTAGTTTAAAAAAACAAAAAGACAAACAAAGTCATTCAGTGGCATTACCAGTGTTTTCAAATAGTTTGAGTGAAATTTTTCAGGCCGCCTGCCCTGGAACTGGAAATTCAGAGGGGATGAGAAAGTCACATTTCTATGCAGTACTTTCAAATACATAATTTCATAGTTTCCGGAGTTATATTAACTAAATTGGGAAACATACCATGCATTTTATTACTTTCAAGGAATTCCTCATCCTCTTTGTCAACAAGGTGCATGTTGGTAGAATAGGTTTTAATGTTTTCATCCAAGTACCAGGACTCATTTTCATCAAAAACCATAAAAAGCAGAGCAAATTGAACTTTCTTTTTGGTATGAAATGATGGCAGATAATGTTTATTACACACAACAAGTGTGCCTATTAATCCACTGTAAGTGTCCTGAAAATACAAACGAAAAATCATATAATTACAAGCTGCAACTAAGCAGAAGCACTTTAAATGACAGATGTGAATCCTCTTACTATTTTTACAGCTGTCAGTATCTGAGAATAAAGGTTGTCAGTGTCAGACAAAGAAGGTTATTTCTTCACTGTTTGGTGCTACCCATGGATCAAGTTCAATGGACTATGAAGAGTAACTGCCCCTTTTTGATCTCTTGCTAGAAAAAACATTTATTCCTTTTTAATTTCTTGCTCATATTTTTTCTCTAAATTTTTCTTAGGTTTTAGGATTTCGAGCTTGGTTTCCATTCAAAATAAACTTCTTGACACTTTATTTGTGTTTGCTGAGACATAAAGGATAGAATACATGAATTTCCATTAAAGATTATTAGTCATCTTAAGTTAATGGGTGCTTGTACAAAAGTGGCAGATTCACGTTTCACAGTTGTGCGTTAGTTTTCCCACACATGACTGATCAGATATTGAGCAAGCTATAAAGTGTTAGCTTTAAGAATGAAATGTGAGGGAGGTGATCTGTACCCACAGCAGAACCAGGGAGCAAGAACATGAAGGGCCGTGACTCGCAAATTCTGCCCTGACTTCCTTGTGTTATTCAACAGCCATTTAAATTCAGAGGTATGGGAATGGGGGGAATGACTTGACAGAGAAAGAAGAAAGAGTTTCAAACTCATCTCATCTTTTGCCGTAAGTGTATCTGGGTTGAAGTCACGAACAAACCCCTTCAGACTGATAATTGATAACGTACCTTAATGATGTCCACCGTTGAATGGTACGCCCATGGAATGCAGTGTGGATCTCCTCTCTCAGAACCAGATCTCTCTGGGATTTTCCAGACATACGTTTTTATTTCACCTGAATCAAATAAATATCAATGAATGTTAGACGTTTTCTGTGTGCTGACCTATAAGAGGTCATCCTGAAACAGATGTTAGTTCCATTTACAGCTTTTATGTGTCTTGAGCTTCCTCTTCCCAGGTACTGCTCTGGCTAGCTTGTTGTTATTTCCCTTCTGCAGATCCCTGACTCTTCTTGCCAGCGTGGGTTTCTTTTGTGTGTGGCTGCACCGTCCAGTTTACCATAGTTAATAAAAAAAAAAATAAAGATGTATCTTTTTTAAAGGTCACAGAGGAACTTCTGAAACAATAGCTAGCATAAGCTATGCTCTGCCTGTGCAGCCAAGTCTGTTTGCTTTCATAAAGGTGCAGCCACGCTGCGTCAAAAAATTACTGCTGTGTCAAGGGCAATAGGAAGCAGTGCCATTTTAATTGTAGCAATATTTGTCATAATCAGCATCAAAAGTTTAAGAACCTGAGGTAAAAACAAACACACAAACCCAAAGTCTTTCCTGCTGTCCTAAACTGAAAGCTCACTAACCTTGCTAGGAGGCTTGGTGTTACCTGCTAGAAATAACCAAGGATGCTTTGATACCTGGGTTAGTTACAGCCACAACAGAACTGTCTGTTTTCACTCCATGGGCATGTATAGAATAAGGTCTTGATGCCAAGTTCTTAAAAACTATTATAATTTTATCTCCAATATTTGACATAAGCAGTGGCCCTGTTGGATTGAAAGGAAAGATTAATTTGGTTTTACAAAAGAGCAGAGAGAGAGAGAGTGTCAGATTCTTCTGTGCAAATACACAACATTGTCTTATAATTCAACTAAAAACTGTACGTGGATTATGTCATTCACTGTGGTATGCCAACTTGAGTCGCTGAAAATAAGTAGAGGCCTAAGTTCCAAAAGCTCCAAGCACCTACTGTGTATTTGAAGTCACTTTGGATGTTGCTGACCAGTTTTATGCTGACTTTGAAAATACTGGCCTGTGATCAGGCAGCAAACTACAAGGGTTTTTTCCTCGTAAAGCAAGCAATGTAATCTTGTGTGGAAAGCACCATAATATAAGTAGCAATTCCATGTACGTTTAGGCACTTTGCGCAGGTAGAACTACTCAGTATTATTCCAATAGCATCTTCCGGTTTTGTTTCACTGCATTTTTCCTGGCTTCAAAACTGAACTTCATGATGACTCTACCTTGAATTTCCAGGTGCTGCTGCTCTTCTGCTCTTTGTTTGGGAGTGCTGAATGTCTGATCAGTGTACTCACGATATACTACCTTTCTGTATTTTGAGCCAATGAATTTGTCTTCTTTATTCAAAAATGGGTTGCCAGGGCTGGGAAAAAAAAACAGAAAGACAGATAAGAGTATGTTGTACATTTCTTCATGTATTTTAAAACATCTTTTGCAGGTATGTCAATTAAACATCAAACAAAAATCCATCTCAGTGAAACAGTAATCTATCTCATAGGCAATTGGTATCTTCAACATGAAAACATTCTTGTTAAGCTGGGTGGTTTCTCTTTAACCTGGAAGGTTAAAAAACCAGTATAAATAGTCCAGGTCGATGTAGTATCTAAGAGAATGCTGAGTGCTTGGCCCGGCAAATATTTCAAATTGCAAGAAGTCATCCAGCAACTTGCATACAGAAAGTGACTTCTGTAGATCTGAAAATGAAGATCTGTAGATCTGAAGATTCTGTAGATCTGAAATGAAGCCTAAAACTTGTGAAATCTAAGTGCCTTGCTGAAATGAAACATGAGGGGTGGATTCTCTGCTGAGATCATGGGGGCTGGGGACAGTGGGGGGAAAAAAAGTCCGATAACAGAGTAGTCCATACTACTTGTGCTTAGAACTATGACAGCATCCACTGTGGTGTGCAGGGCAAGGACATGTGCTGCCAAGCTGAGGAAAAACAATAAAATATAATTAAGTCAATAAAAAAAAAAAAACTTAGGCAGCTACAATCTACTGCTTTAACCTCAAATGAAGTTATACAGGTGGAATGCTTCGAAATTCATCTGTTAATTGTTTCGTCTCCTCTGCTAATTGTCATTAATTATTTGATCCAATCAGTTCCCTCTCATTGAGATTCAAATACTGGGAATAAAGCACCAAGACAACAAGCTTCACAGTGAATGGATTCGCTCATGGACTTATCGTGTGTAAGATAGTCAAATTGAGAGGAGTGAAAAAGAACCTTACTCGGAGTACAGATAAACATGAGACAAAGACATGTTACATACTGAAAGTAATCAAATATCGGGACAAAGCAGTCATCGCATCTACAGCTTAACATTTTAAGCATTCCACATCAAGGACTGTACCAACATCAGTAAATAATAAATGCACGTGCACTGTCCAGGATTCGTGAAAATCTGCATCTGCCCCACAGATTTATGCTGGACCACTTCACAAACATCACGCTGTCTGGCTCACAGCTACACAGCAGCATTACTGGAGAAGGACCACAAATTCAAGTGAGCCTTAAAAATACATATGCAAAGAAAGCGCGTCTAGAAATGCCTGGAGGAGGAAAAGGTTCAGAGAAGAAGTGAGTCGCTCCTTGGCTTTTTTGCATTTTTTTCCCCTTGTGTATATTCCAAAGTACCTTTCCTCATGGTATTGATGCCGCTCAAATTCCCATGTCCTGTTAGGAGAATAGTCCCATTCAACTTCCACTGCAGCAATATAGTAAGTCTTTTCATGCAAATACATAGATAGATCCACATTCCACCAATGGCATTGTTTCACTTTGTAATTCTGTTTCATGCCCCCTGTGTAGTGATCTGTTGTCAGGCACGACACTTCAAAAACTCCTAGGGGTTGTACAAGAAACAAAGACTTGAGGACAAAAATCTGTTCCTAGTATATCTTGAGATTGTACTACCTATGTTGATTTAGCATTCAGAGACTGAGACACAGGCTATCGCTTATATAAAATTCAAATTCTTCGTGTAGTACGGCTACTTGTAGTAATAAAATTCAGCATACATAGGAGCTAGAAAAATCAAGGCTTTAGCATTAAGAGCTTATGTCCTATGAACACAAGTTTGCTGCCCTTCAAACACAGCTGTACATAGTTTTAGCACCCAAAGGATCAAAATATCAGCTATTTAAAGCTTGTCTCTAAGCATAAAATGTTCATAGGTAAACAGTTTCTAAACTAGTAGCAGGGTTTTTAAACAAGACATTTACCTTCAGAATCAGGTTTCATAATAGCTGTAAGAAATGTATGTGGAAACAGACTTGCTGTATCCCTTCTTGTTCCTTTAGTTACGAATGTGTTTTCAGAAAAGTATATCCCATGGACATCGACTTCTGACCCCAAGCCCATCATATGCCAGGAGACCACACTTCCTTTGCACATCTCAAGGCCAGGTTGATTTCCGTACATATAACCATTAATGGCTGTAGAAAATTTGAAGAAGCAAAACCCACCTCGATTAACATATTACTTAATGCTGCAATACAGGTTAAATAATACACACTTCAGATGTAATGTGATGCCTTAGACTGGCAGAAATATCAGGAATAAAATACTTTATCACATCAGTGAAACTAAAGTCAACTCAAGCAAAACAACTTTTAAAGCCAAGTGTTTAAAAACAATTTTTAACTGCTCTTCCTTTCAATGTCTAAAGCAGAGGTAGCTGACTTGACCAACTGGAACTTCCACGGTATAAACCCCGTCGAGTACGGAGGATGCATAAAGCATCCTGCTTTATCCCCTGCAAAACCCTTCAGCCACACAGTGGAGACAATCTGAAGTGGTTTTTAGTTTAAGTTACTAATCCTTTCTATCTGCTCCTGTGCAAAACCTTCAAAGCCTGGGCCTCACAGGTCCCACTGAATGCTCATTATCAAGGCTCTGTAAATAATAGGAATGGCCCCAGTCCAAGAGAGACAGGGACCTGTCTCCAGGAGGGAGTCTGGCAAAGGGCCACAAGGATGACAAAGGGACAAAAAAGCATCTCTCCTGTGAGAGAGATGGCTGAGAGAGCCGGGGCTGTTCAGCCTGGGGAGGAGAAGGCTCCGGGAGATCTCAACAACGTGTATGAACCCCTGCAGGGAGGGGGCAAAGCGGACAGAGCCAGGCTCTTCCCAGTGGTGGCCACTGACAGGACCAGAGGCCACGGGCACACACTGACACACAGGAGGGTCCCTCTGGACATCAGGAAACACTTTGTCACCATGAGGGTGACCAAGCACTGGCACAGGTTGCCCAGGGAGGTGATGGGAGTCTCCATCCTTGGAGATACTCAAAACCCACCTGGACATGGTCCTGGGCAAGTGGCCTTGAATGGCCCTGCTTGAGGTTGGAGGTGATGACCTCCAGAGGTTCCTGCCAACCTCAACCAGTCTGCGATCCTGTGAAAATCCTCCTTTCAGCTACATCATCTGTAGAGCAGAGGTTGGTTTCCTCTTGCTGCCTGATTGCATTCATAGGGGTTGCACATGGGCTACAGAGCTAATTCCTCCTCCTGTCTGCTCCAAGTGGTACCTAACAGTGCTAAATACTCAACTGCCAGGCAAGACACTGAACAGCTGGCATTACATTTTGAACTACCACATTTAGCTGAAATTGAATTTCATTCAAACATGGTTTTGTTTCCAATAGAAAGGCATGAAATGTCTCTGCCACTCTACAGTTTCCCAGTCTCCAACATGAGATCACAAAAGTAACAGCCTTACTGTAGAAATGAATATTTGGCAAGCTAATAATTTTCTTACAGTGCATTTTGTTAGACTCTTGGAAGTCCTCATCATCTTTGTCAATTTTATTAGGATTTAGTGTAAACATCAAAATATTGTCATCCAAGTACCAGCTCAGATTCTCATCAAATACTGTGGCAAGTAGAAAAAACTCCATGTTCACATTTTTCTGCGAGAAGAAATAGCACAAAAGAAAACAGAAATGAGCGAACAGAAAATGTCAGGGAAAAATTCTATGTCCATAACAATTTATAAGTAGAATTCACAAAGTAGGACAGATGCACACCCTGATACTTCATTCTCATCATCTCAAAGCTCTCTAATTGCTGGATCTGGTGACTAGATATCTGCTGCTAATAGTTTTTCTACCAGCAGGAACCACCTCCGGAAATGAACGTGTGTTTTGGTCTTTAAAGTCTCTACTTTTTTCCAGTCATTCTCATCCTAGCTGAGACTTGAATGCCAGTGGTGCTCACTGCGGTGGTGGAGCCAGACTGAGTTTGCCTTTTTTTAAAAAAAACAAAACAAAACCAAACCAAACCCACTCTCTCCATTTTCTGTGTTCCCCTCAGCACACGGGTGAGGCTGTGGTGTGGAGAGGAGGCGGTGCTGAGCGGCCATCAGTGTGGCAGGCCCTGAGGGCACAATTCAGGAAGAGAAAGCAGATTCAGCTACAATGATGTTAATGCTTCCATTTTTCTGCTTTGACTGACCTGTTTCCCAGAAGGAAGCAGAGCTCCTTTCCTGCACACCAAGAGAGGACCCACAAGGCCAGAGCTGGTGTCTCTGACTGCATCCACCGCCGAGTAATAGAGCCAGGTTAGACAGTCTGGATCTTGGTCTGTGGGGCCCACATCTTCTGGCACGTTCCACTCGTATGTAAACGTAGCGCCAGGATTCACGTGAGAGGCCGGAGATTCAGTACCTATTATAGAAATCGACATTAGGAATTACACCTATGTTTATTTTATCACCTTTAACACATCAGCATGTAGGAGAGCTGGTTCCCTGCTGCCCGCAGGATCCCCGTCCGCAGGCGCACCTCTGGAGGCGGCGCCGTACCGTGCCCCCTCGTCGCTCTTGCGGTAACTCACACCATGGGGCTGAACGCTAAACGGGCGGCTGGCGTTGTTCCGGAAGGTCACCCTGATCCTCTCGCCCACTTCAGCCTTGATAACAGGGCCTAGGAAAGAGCACACGGGCTAATCACAAGATACGTCTACGAAGTGATGTACAGATCACCATGAGCTTGTCGCAATCGATGGCTGGCTGCTTTTCCCGTTGTGTGGGGAACTGCCCCTGGGCCTCTGTGGCCACAGACCTGGCCCCTAGCCCATGGCCTGGATCATGTGGCAGCCCAGCAGCAACTGGACCGCTCCATTCCTGGTTCCTCACGGCGGCCCAGGGACATGCAGGACAGTTCCTCCCTTTGGAAAGGGACTTACACGCCTTAGCACTAACCTCAAACTGAGTCCAAAGCCATGCCAGACGCAGACAGGTTATAATCAGGGCTAGACCTGCCTGGCCTTATAATCCAGAGCCTGACCTTCACAGACCATGACATATTCCCACAGGCGAGTTGGGGACAACCACAGCATTGCCTTCAAGAGCTTTCTTACAGTCTGGGGTGTCTCTTGGAGGAAGCCATAGGCACCAGCACCTGCAGGAGGCAGGGAGAGCCAAGGGCCCCCCCGTGGAGGTGGAGGGGCACTGCTGGCTAGCCAGCAGAAGTGATAGTTTACTCTCATAAATCTTTGACACGAAATAATTTTAGGTATCTTACCTAAGAGTCCAAGATGTGCTTCCTCTGCAAGTCTTTTTTTATGTTCAGTGAAAGAACCATCTGTGTATTCTTTGTAAATGGCTTTTTTATAAGAGCCACCAATTCTTGTCTCACTTTGTTCAAAAAATACGCGAGATTCACTGTGTAAAAGAAATGGGAATAGATGCAAACAGTTCGAGTCATAATGCTCAGCTTTGCAAAGGCAGTCAGGACATCAACCCTATTTTCCGAGTTTGTCTTTTGGGTCTCCTTTCAGTGATTTGGCCACACACTTACATGCAGTCCCATATAAGGATGTACAGGAATCCATTATCCTTCACTAACTTCTCTTTAAGAAGACGCTAAAAAGCCAGCATGCTTAGAGACTCATCAACAATGATTTCCAGTCAATATTTCATAACCTGAAGGTTACTCATTTTTTTTAATTAAAAGTTACAAATAATTCAACAACAGTAGATACAAACACCAAGAATATGTAACATCTAAATAGAAAGTGAAAAGATTTAGCCTATGTTTTTTAGTCTACACTTTTACTCTTCAAAAAAGGACTTTTCGATGTTTTACGAGCACTATTCAAACAACGAACTCTGCGTCATCCCTTCTGGGGAATGTAAGCATTCTTTAACTCACAGGAGAAAAATCTGAGGAATCATTGTATCCAGTGAATCGATCCAGGTCTTAAATATGTAAACACAGAGCAAAGGGCAAAGCTACCTCATGCAAGTTATTTGCTAGCTGAGATGCCTTTAGCATGATTTTCATCAGCTGAGGAGATGATCATGAATTCCTAGCTTTGTTCTCTAACTCAGAATTATCAACCATCTTGAATCATCAGAGGTCACTGCCTACGTATGACATTACAATTCATTTTCATCCCAGTGAAATTACTAACATTACAGCAAAATTTATAGTAAGATTGCAAAGAAAACAATAGATCTAATTTGGTCTGATATATATCCTGGTATTAATCACCTGATATTAATCACCTGGCAAAGGTGAGGACAATGAGAGATTCTGCTTAAAAGTCAGCGCTACCGTATGTCTTACCTTATTTAGCATGTTTATATCAATTCCGCTTGGGAAGTAAAACTGCTTTAATTAGAAGCATTTACCTGTCAGCGATTAATTCTTGTCCTGTAAAATGGTTCATTGCAGATGGGCCATAATTCCAGATGATCTCTTCAGCAGCAATGAAGTACTGTCTTATCTTTGTACTCTCGCTGTGAACTGTTGTGGATTTCCTACAATCTTTTACTTTAAAAAGGGCCTGCATACCACCTGCAAAAAACCAAGGAGGCTGAGAATACTAGGGATAAGTTACTGCACTTTCTTTTCTCTTTCCCTGCCTCCGATAGCTCTTCTCTTTCCTGGAGAGTTCCCATACCATTGATGGACTTGCAAATCACAAACGAGAAGGAAGAGGAATGATATAAAAGAATGCATGCCAGCTGAGCTGGGGTGTAGAAACACAACC
This sequence comes from Dromas ardeola, assembly GCA_013398915.1. Classification (NCBI taxonomy): domain Eukaryota; kingdom Metazoa; phylum Chordata; class Aves; order Charadriiformes; family Dromadidae; genus Dromas; species Dromas ardeola. The sequence continues at coordinate 205,504 of VYZM01019759.1, read as the reverse complement.
ATGGTATTTACAGTGGGCAGACAGGTGTGGTGAAGTGCATTCTGCTGGTAAAACGGCACCTGACATGGTATTACAGAGAAGATCAGGGTGGAGTGGAAACTACAGTCAGTTAGCACTTCAGTCAAGGCCAGGTGCTGCCAGGCTGACCATCTTCCCTCTGAATCTAATCAAAGCTTACTTGTGAAACTCCCGGTCTCCGCACCCTAGCAGAAAGGTCTGTTAGCAAACCTGCTTGCTGGAGATACAAATACTGTAATAAAGAGAACCCTTTTACAGCTACAGATTAGGCCAATTTGTAGGATTTTAGTCTTGCCAAGGATGCTTCAACCACATCAGGATGCTGCTTGATGTGATAGCTATTTCAAAACTTACAACCTCTGTGTAGTTGAATCTGTAAGTTAAACATACGCCTTCTTATGTCAGAATTTTCAAATCTTGGAGAATGATTTTAAGTTCTGTGTTCCTTCCCACTTTTGTCACAAATTACTTCTCTAATCCACTTATAGGGATATAGGTCATGGAAAAGTGGGATATAGAATCATGGAAAAGTGTGGAATTAGCTTCTAAGTATTTCATATGGTTAGCAAACACTGGAAATACAGAAAGATGCAGGGAAGAGAAATACAGATCTTCTCTGCTTATTAGCCAATGCACTTCCCAAAACCTGTCTTTGCCAGCAGGCAAGTCAGCCTGCCTGTCCTGTGCCCCTTCCCCAAACATGGAATGAGTCTTTTTTGCTGGCAAACAGAGAACTGTAGTTAATTGCCTTCAGTAAGCGGCAAACATCATGCTATTGTTTGTTTGAAGTTGAGGCTTTCAAAAGTGCAGCTGTGCCAATTGCTGCCAACTGACAACAATTTCCATTACAGACAAGAATTTCCTTGATTTCTGTGGCTACATGCTCAAGCCCACCTAATACACTTCTAGGCATTTCAAGTACTATGTGAGATTTGCTACCCAGAGGAGAATATTGTCTGGCGTATAGCCAGGTCAGGCTACAGTGACTCAGTAAACAGTTAGCTTAAGCTGAAACAAAAATCTGATCATTGGAATTTATTCTGTACCTTCGATATGGTCGTTCACTTGGCAGCTAAGCAGCCATTCCCCAGGAACCCTTGGTATCATGACAGCATCAATAAACGTGGCTGGGAAGAGGTTGATGGTGTCGACTCGATGATGCCTTTCTATTAAGGTCTGTCCATGAAAGTAGGCTGCGTGGATATCAGCTTCATTACCCATGCCAAAAAGATGCCATTTTACCTTATCTTCCGCACACATTGTGAGGTTTGGGAGGTATCCATACATGTATCCATTGATTGCTAAAAGAAATGTTATTTATTACAGTTACCTTCACAGAACTTAGGATCTTTTCTTCAAAGGCAGGTGTCGTACAACCATTGCTCTATTTTTCAAAACAGAAAGAGGCTCAACACAAAACTCCGCACCTTTGAAAGGGAGCCAATATCGGACATACGCCTCATCCGCACAACTACCTGCATGACCAGCAGCTCCTGCCATGAGTCTGGAATCCGTGTCAGAGCCAAAAGCATCTTCTTTGTTGACACTAACAGTAAAAACTGTTTCTCTAAACTGTGATATTATAGTACAGAGTTCAGGACTAAGAAACAGAACAAAGCAATACAACTCTGTTTAGAGCACCTGGGAAGTTATACTGGCAGAAAAGTTCTTGGTCCCTAAGAATTTTATATCACAACTCCAAAGGTTTGATTGTACAATACTTGCCATTACTTATTAATTTTTTTTTAATTATTATTTAAAAAGATCTTTCTTAATCCTCCAAGAAAAGGCCCCGCTTAAAAAAAAAAAGAATTTATCTACAGTTTATCTTTAAAAGAGACAACACACGAAAATATTACTTCACCATATCAATGACAAGCAACATTAACATAACGTTCTCTCACAGTGCATTTTATTGCTTTCCTGGAAGTCCTCGTCGTCTTTGTCAACTTGGGAAGGCTCAGAACAGTATGTCCTGATATTATCCTCTAGATACCAACTGAGATTTTCATCCATCACAGAAAACATAAGGATAAATTCAGCATCAAAGTGTTGATCTTTGCCCTTATTCAATGTATCTGAAAAAGAAAGCGGTATAGTCAAAGTCTTTGTCAACTGACATCTTTTTAACTGTAGTATCAGTTTATGTCATATTTTGCCACTTTCCTTGACTGTAAGTGTACATGTAAACTTACAGATACACTCAGAAAACAAAAATCAGTTTTGATAGATACTATAAAATAACATTACTAAGAATAAACATTGCATGTGATGAGATTACAGTAAATCTGTTTCTCGTATCAGTATTTACACATCCTTTTGCATTACTAGCATGAATACTTCTCGCTCATATGGATTTGTGGACAAAGTATTCTGCAAATTATATTTGTTATCACACACAAAATCAAACTACTTCCTATATTATTGAAAGGCAGCTAATTGAGAAGACAAAAAGCTGCTATTTCCAAATTAACTGTAATCTTCTCCTCTCACAGTAAATTATTTCACTGATATTTATCAATAATGATTATCTATCACCTTGCATACGGGTTTGTTTACTTACTTACTTATTTATTTACAGTTTACCTTTCCTGCAAATTATTAAAGGTCCAACAAGTCCTGAGGCAACATCTCTTGGAGCATCTATGTGGGAGTGGTAAACCCTGGTTATGCAGTCTGCATCTCCCTTAGCTGGACCTTGATCTTCTGTCACGTCCCACGTGTAAGTGTACTGGCCTCCAGGCTCCACAGCATCATCACTCTTCTGCAAATTTTTGGTGTTGTCAGGATAAAAAGCACCTGAAGAATGCCACACCACCGCCATTAATAAAACGAATTCACAACATGGTGCCAGGATAGCACCTGCCGTGCTTTAAAGTTGCCTGCATGTTGCAGTAACACAGACTGAATATCTGAATACAGGTAAAAAAAATCTTTAAAATCAGGTGAGTAGATCTTTTCCTTCCCTTTAGGAGTCTCTTCATTTGCCTTTGAATTCCATGGCAGTGCTTCGATTAATGGCACGTTAAATTTAGTCCTTAATATATTAGGAGGGCACTATGTACTTCTGCTAAAAAGATAACAATTCAAATATTTGTGAAACATTTGTTAAATATTAATCTTGGAAAGTGTTCTAAAATATTGCATATGTCCTCAAGGAATATAGGTGCCACTGGAATGAGAGCAACAGAAAAAAAATATTTAAACGTTGTTCCAGAAAGTGCACGTACTGCTCCCTAACGCACTGTTCTGCTCCCAGAGAACGTGTCTGTATCAAGCCACATATTAGTTGTAATGAATAACTTAACAAAATATGAGAAGTTAGGCTGATACTTCATAAATTCTTCTGATGAAAAATGTTTAAAGACTGCTTTTGAGACAACATCATATTCTCAACAACTCACACACTGTTTTCAATAAAGCTTTCAGCAGCCGTATTCTGGTGCCGTCAGGTGCAGAAAATCCCTCATTGCCTCACACGCTGAGTGCGGGAACATCAGCTATTGCAAGGGCAAATCAGCGCTAATCCCAATAGCACCCCTACAATACATCTTAAAGCGTGTCAGACTTTTATCTCATTAGTTTATTATTAAGCAGTAGCTGTTTCTCCATTTTAAGAAAGTCTTGTGTATCTTATATACAATATATACAAATTTAGTGTTAAGAATTTGGAAATTTAAGTTATCCCTGTTAACAGTATCTTCCTCAGCATCAATTTTTCCTTTAGATATCCTCAATCCCTGCATCTCTTGTATACCTTTATACACTTATTTCAGGCGAAATATAAGTACTCTTATTTCAGGTGAAATGTTGATGTAAAATGCCTTCTTTATGAATTCCTGTTTTGGCTTTGTCTTTCACTCTTGAAAAAATTACCAAACTTCTTAGCTCCTGTTTTAAATTGTTTGTTTTCTGTTTTAAATCTTTATTTACTTGACCAGTCTTCTCTTTGTTGAGAGAATATCACTTACACTCAGAGGAATGATTAACTTTTGATAAATTCTGGCACAGAACGGACTCAAGCTTACCTTCATTTTCCTTTGTGTATCTTACACCATGTGGATGCAGCGTGTAGTTTCTGGTAGCAAAGTTTTTCAGGTGAATAATAATGGAATCTCCGACTTCTCCCTTAATGATAGGGCCTAAAAAACCCAGCCAGGAAGGTTTGTCAACTGTCACATCGTATAAATGATTGGTGTACTGAGTGTACACAGCCTTCTTGTAGGTGCTTCCTATCCTATTTGGGCCTCTTTTGAGAAAGACTCCGGCCTGCCTGTAAAGAAAATACACAAACACAACGGTAGTGTCAGATACTCAGTTTATACTTGAATGGTGTTAATTAGTAGGGTCTCAAATAAAGGCCAGGCCTCCGTAGCGCTGTCACAACTATATCTGTGTTTAGGAGTAAATATGTTTCTTATTGTAAAGAGTTAGGCACCCAGAGAGAGATTAAATATTATGCACCAACCTGATTTTTTTTCTGCCTATTTTGTACACTGGAGATAAGGGTATTTGATACAATTTCAGGCAAACTTGAGACCATGTGGACAAGGCAATTAATAGTCCTTCTTGCTCAAAACTTTTGTACTTGCATGCTTAAATTGCTGTATAATTTTCCATGGCCTGTTAAAAATAATAATTTCCATCATCACACTATTACGTTGACTGCATAGTCCTTGCTCCATTGCAATGAGGAGCAGACTTTTCAGCTGTGAAATACATTTAAGATGCCTGGACATGAGCAAAACTACAAGGTGCTGCTAACGCCCAGTGTGTGTGTGGGGCCAGGGGACATGCAGCGTGCTGAAATAAGCCTCCTGTTTGCTCCCCAGTCATAGATGAAGAAGAATCACAGTCTCAGAGCTTGATAAAGTATCATTTTTACAGGTGCATCCCAACGATATATAAACAGGTTACATGACAACAGGGAATTAGCAATGACCTCCTCAATCATTAAGTGCCTTAACTGCTGGACCATTGCTCCTCTCAATTAATTATTAATTATATTAAAATTAATGATATTAAAAATGAGAGCTTGGTTAGCGAGGAAACAGCCACGAGCTAAACTGAGACTGATGGAGATGGTATTTCCCACAGGTGGTACCAATACCTCTGAACCCTGTAGCTATCATGGATCTGCTGCCCAAGCACCACCGGCCACAGGCGAGGGGTCACCGTGTCTCTGACAGCTATCAACTGGGAACAGCTTTGGAGCCAACCTTTGCCTGTGCTGAGGGTCAGGTACCTTTCATTAGATATTTTGGTCTCTGAGAAGAGTTATCTTTGTGGAAAAAGTGCTTCTATTTGCTAACTACAATGGTGAGAGAAGCTGCCAGCACTGGCTGTTCAAAGCAGTAGAGCTACTTCTGGCTGGTGCTGTCAACGCAGACCCTGGAGTCTCCAACAACAAATCCTCCTGCACGCTCCCCTGCCCATTTCAGGAGGACTAGCCGTGGAAGTAAACCTACTCCAGAAGGAGGCAATCCCAGGAGATAGGTCAACACTGCCTGAAGTTCGGCAGCCTCCTGATTGCTCATCTTACATGATGGGAAACCAAGCCAACTTGGTTTCATATTCCCAGCAGGCCATATTGTGAAGCGAGCTAATACTGCCCAAAAATGCAAAGTATTTCCCACAAGGCTGAGCATTGTTTGAGCATGTGGGGAAGGAATTGTTTGTACCTTGGCAAGCACAGATCTGAAGTGTAATTAAAATGCCAATTCAGAGCTCCATGAAACTTGGAAAGCATAAACTTAGTTGCAAAGGCTCAGTTACTGGAAGACTGAGTGCATGAAGCTTTTTAGCCGCAAACTAAATCAAACAAATATGTTATGACTCTTCTTGGACTGTTTAAACAGCTACCATTTAGTTGTAGAGTATTCCTTCTACCAGGTACACCACACCCTTCCCTTCTCCTACTCTTCCCTGCCCCTGTAAGTATCCATCTCCATACAAGAACAGCCTCATAGTTGAAGGAGGAAGAATCAGAGAAGATGAAAAGGAAAAGTACAGTAAAAGGGACCAGCTCCATTGCAGGCATACAACCACTGAAAAACTGGAATTAATTTATCATGCTGCAAGTTGCCACCAAACAGAGGAAAGCAGTGAAAGTGCAGTGAACAGTGGCGGCTTGTATGACAACACTGCTCTGCAGTTTTCAGACAAGATGCCCTGCTTCCACTAGTTTTTGGAATTTCTAGCCTGCTGAATCACTGGCAGCATCTTGCATGTCACTCCGCTTATGAGTAAAAAAAACGAAACACCAAAGAAAGAAAGGTGACTGCTTGGCCTCGTGCCTGATGAAGTGGCAGATTACGGCTGAGATATTGTTGGCTCTCACCAGAGAAAACCACAGGAAATCTCCTAATCCCTCATCTACAGACTAAATGACAACTGTATGTTTGAGATTTTTCTGATTTCTGATTTATCTCTCCATTGTTTTTATTTTAGTATAGTCCTCTGTCATTTTAAAGGCACTGAAAAAGTAGAAGGAAGGAACATTTTTTTCTCTCTCAAATATTTCTCTGATGCCTTTTATATCTGAGTTTTCCTTATTGATTATTCATATCTTCAGGGCGCTCTGCTCCTCCTCCCCATGCTTATCCTCACCCTGCTTCTCGCTCTCACCCTGCACAGGACCCTCCTGCCTCGTCCCCAGTCACCCAGCTCCTTCACCATGGGTGGAAGGACCCAGCTCTGCTGCCGCACCTCCAACAAGTGGAAATGACCACAAACAGTGACTATCTGAAAAGGAAACCTGTGCCCAACAGGAAAGTTTAAAATTTGTCAAGCTTCTGCATTTAAAAACATAACAGCAAAAGCCTTCCCTTCAGCACTGGCACCTTAGCCATTCAAAATTAAACATCATTAGACATTTGGGACCTTTTTCTAGTCTCTACTTAGTAAACGTTTCGTTCCAACAAATTCACAGACCCCCCTGCATATTCCAATGCCCCACATTGGACTTCAATTCTCAAGCAAGCCAGGAAAAGCAATCAAAATTCCCATATATGTCTGACAGAAAATCCACTGACACGAACGCGAGTCATTTCACTGCCTTCACCAGGTTTTCACCCTTGTCCTAGTGCCTAAAGCAGACAATGCTGTAAAATCAAACTCAACCAGCGTAAACACTTTTACTTACTCTTCTTCTGCAAAAAGCTGTCCAGAGATGACGTCTGTGTTGCCAGGCGCATAGTTCCACACTGTCTCTGTAATGCCGATGTAGTACTCCCTGTTCACTGCCCCAGCTTGGCAACAGCAAGAAGCCAGCAAGCAGCTTAGGAAGTATAGCTTCATTTTGCATTCACGAACCTTGTGGAAAACGTGAAATACAAGCAATTTCCCTTTATATGTTCTTGTCTCTCCCACTGCCCACCCCTCCTCACCTCCCCCCTCCTGGCTCCTGTTTGCTTTGGTGAACACAATAAAATGTTGCACAACATCTCTGTGTGTCAAGAGTAAACAAAAGATTCTGGTCAGTTAGGCTAATCTTCAAAGAAATTTTTTCAATTTCTGCCAACCTTCTATCACGCAAATTACCGTTTAGACCGTTATCGGATTATAAATTTTGTAGCTGAATTGGAAGTACTGTAGATTTAAATGGATTTACAGCCTTAAACTTAATTACATTCTTCACTATGTTTATCACTCTCGCTATAGCTACTACTGAGAATATAATTTCTGTGAAGCACGGCACAAGAACACAACTTTTTAAGTGTCCTGGGAAAAACTGTAAATGATGCGCCTTTTCCCTGGGGTTTCTGTGCTGACACGGCCGCCGGCAAGGCAGTCCCTGGGTGCAGGCTCTGCCCTTACCCTTGCTAGTCCCGACCCTACAGATCGCTGCCCCTCGCCCAGCAGTGGCCACACTGGTGTGACACAGACGGGCGAGGGATGGCACTGGTGTCAGAGCCACGCTTGGACACCAAGGTATAGGTGGAGAAGCTAGTGGGAGGTGTCCCTGCCCATGGCAGGGGGGTTGGAACTAGGTGATCCTTAAAGTCCTTTCCAACCCAAACCATTCCATGATTCTACAATAAGCTCTGCTAACCCACCACAGCTCCTTGGGAAAGGCAATTTCAGCACAAAATGTAGCATATGTAGCTAGAGATGAAGAGGACTGCTGTTCATGGGTGGGGGGGGATGTCTGCATCTCATGTCCAGGTACCTTCAGTATTGGCCAAATGGAAACAAGCCTCAGAAATTTCACAAAACGAACTCCCTGTGTTATCTTTCTCCTAGTCTATCACCAGACAGGCTAAGCCACATTCTTCAGTGATTAAAAGCATAATAGGTGTATAAAGCTCAAGATAATCTTAGCTGTTACCATTATCTAAAGGTACTACCCAGTGCAGAAGGCTATCCTTTCACTCTATTCAAGTTCTGTAAACATTATGTATCTGCTAGTCTCATTGAAAAATAAGAACAAAACTGGACCTTAAACATGGGACATTCAAAAAGCGCCTACCTAAAGCTTGCAAGTGCATTGTTTTTCAAGCATACATCCATTACATCATGGTTTTGGCTGAAGCTTTTGACACACAAAGCCACCTGCAAACTTGCAAACTGTAAAGACTTCTATTAAAAAAATATATATCTTCAGTCACTTGAGAATTCTTAAAAAAATCTATTCTGCGCTCTGAGCACTGACACAGCCATACTTATTCTAAATTACATTTTTCATTATATGGCAACTTAAAAATATCTGTAATGATCACAATCTTCTTTAAAGCTATCTTCTTAGTGGTGAAAAAAATGGTGATTATTTTGTATAGAAGACTCAGATTTAGAACATCACTAAAGTATGACAGGTTTCCTTTAATGACATACAAATCTAAACCTCATTTACCAGGATTGTGGTATACAGACAAAGTACCGATTTTAATCACTATTCATATAAAAAATTTCAGGCACTGTCAGAATACTGAAGTTCATAATCTCAGTTTTCTGAACCTGCTACACATCTGCATTAAATGGAGGATTCTAGTTCTGTCTACCAAATGTGTAGACATGTGTCTGTGACCATGTCTGTGACCAAAGCCAAGTTTTCGAAATCTGACCGAATCTATGATGAAATTCTGGAGTTTCCCAGGTTGGCGTCACATGCTCAAAATGATTTCTGTAGGGATTTTTTTTTTCTTTGCCATGGATGAAGGTCAGTGGTTCAGTGGAAAGATCAGCTTGTACACATTGCATATGTCCCATCTGTAATTAACAGAGATAAAAATAATAAAATGTTTATCTCGTCTTGTACTACTTAAATTCAAAGTCATTCCTTAATACTCAGCTAACAGAACTGTTCATGTATATGTGGGCTATTTCGTTTGTTTTTGTTCAAATTTCCATTGGACTGAGGAGAAAAAACTTCACAAGCGGTATCCTTGAAATCTCCGCATTATTTGAGGGTGAAAAACGAGCATTTCTTTGCCTTTAGTCCCTTGACTCCCTTAAATTACTTTTTCTTGATTTGCAAAAGAACTGCATGGTTTTTTTTATAAAAAGGTAAACCCAAAACTTCTGAGAGGCAAGATTTTTTCCATTATAGCTTTTAATTGTGCCTCACCCAAACTTTAAGATATTCATGTGCCTGAGCACACTGCTGTTATCTTTCGCTTAAGGAACTTAAAGAACTGACAGAGGTGACTGAGCTCCCCAAGTCTGTATTATTATCTTCAGAGGGTGTTTGAGGAGCAGAAACCTCTCTTCTCTGGTAAACAAGGACTGAGCACCTAATTTAATTGGTGAAACTATGAGTCTGCAGTCTGGTGTCATGAATATCCCCTTATTGTTTTACACCACAATACCTCATTTCTCATAGTGAGAATGCTGAAATGCTATGACTGTTCTGAAAGTCCTCAAAATTGCATTGAAAATATAAAGCTGATCTTTCACTTCAAAAATTTTCCTTGAGGAAAAAAAAACCAACAAACCAAAACAACCCAAAAATGGAATATTCTGACAAAAAAGTCTCAACAAAAGCTCCCAGTGAGATTGAATTGAAACCCCACAATTTAATAATTCCCTAATCTCAATGATGTGTTTATAGGCTGCTGCCCATGCTGCTGTTTTGACCTCCTGCAAACTTTTGCAGGTAAATACCCTTAAATTTCTGGGGAGTTTCATAGTCCTCTGCCACCCTTTTTTGTTTGCAGTGTGGAGAAAACCCTCCATCCAACAGGTGAATTCTTCAATTAGCAATCAGGGAATCATACTTCGGTGAGACCTACTTTTACTTACGTGAGGAATAGTGTGCCCCAAAATGCAAAGGTGGATGGGGGTCCACAGTATTTTACTACAAATCTCTGCCCACAATTCTTTGTGGTCAAAACTAAGTTCTCTACAGCTATTTCCAGTTGCAGTGTTTTAAGTGAATGACATTCCTGTTCCAGACACACCATCATCGTACTCCGGCAAAGTGCGCTGGCTATGAGGAACAAATAATGCTGGAACTCTTACTTCCAGGTTTCAGCTTTAACTCCTCACTAACAGAAGTTTATAAACTCAGATCTGCAACTTTCTTCCAGGTGTGCCCAGGGTATTTTCTGTGTGGATTTCAGCAGGCAGCACATGCACTTCAGGTTCAGGAATGCTTCTTCAGAAAAGGGTTTCTTGTACACAAGCACAGCGTGAGCCTTGTCCTGGCTCTATGGCCCACTTCTCTCTGCTGTTGTCAGGGTGAGGTCTGTATGCTGCAGCTGGAGATCCAGCTGGAGATCTAGATTGGTTCCCTCAACCACCACCAGAGTCGCTGGTCACAGCTGGATTTCAAGTCAGTTAATATTCCTTACAGGAATATGGGTTTTGCTCCCAGGCACAGTTCATAGCACCTCTTATTAGAGACACCATATTTGGGATTGATTCAGGACTTAAATCATAGAATCATTTACGTTGGAAAAGAACTTTAAGATCATCAAGTCCAACCATTAACCTAGCACTGCCAAGTCCGCCATTAAACCATGGCCCTCAGCACCACATCTACACGTCTTTTAAACACCTCCAGGGATGGTGACTCCACTACTTCCCTGGGCAGCCTGTTCTAATGCTTGACAAACCTTTGGGTGAAGGAATTTTTCCTAATATCCAATCTAAATATCCCCAGGTACAACTTGAGGCCATGTCCTCTTGTTAGTTGGGAGAAGAGACGAACCCCCACCTCAGTACAACCTCCTTTCAGGTAGTTGTAGAGAGCGATAAGGTTGATTAGATCAAGTTTAACTTTGCCTTATCCAGAAGCCCTGTGTGAAACAAGTTGTTAAATTTGTAAACGCAACTCACTGTTAGTCTTCAGAATTCTTACCACCAATTTCAAATTAACAAACTGCCAATTTAAAAGCTGAGCCTTCAAGTCATGGTTGAGTTTGGCTACGGCAATGGAGATGGCAATATCTGGATTATGGATAAAGAGGGTTGCAGAGTCAATACATATAAGAAGAACTAAATAGCACATCTCTTTCTTTGATTTAAGATGGTAAAATAGGAGATAACAGCCTGTGATAGAGCAGAAATGTAAATTCACAAGGCACAATCATAAAAAAAAAAGATTAATTAAAGACAGGAAAGCCTTGCCAGTAGTTAGGTACAGGGACTATTACTACTACTATGGAAAAAGCTGTCAAACTAGATACTGGTTTTTGTGTGTCCCGTCTGCCAAGCTCAAGACTTTCCACGATGAGAGACAAGTTATTGAAAAGTGGAAAGGACACATACAGGAGGAAGATAAAGGGTTAAGAGTTTCCAGGTGTGACTTTAAGGTATTTCATTGCTCTCATCCAGCATAGCAAAATCTATCTCAATAGACTCTGTTTGCCTAAAGATAAGCCCGTATTTTCCCCATGGCTGAGCTGGAGCCTGAATAGAATACCCTGTTTGCTTGCTTTCCTCAGTGAAATGACGCCATTCACTTTAGGAATATTTAGCAGTTCTAGGGGGTTTCTGCTTTGAATGTCTACCCCACACATACTTTTTTTTATCCAAATAACCAAAACCTTTTTTCAAACATTTCTAACATTTTCAAAATAAACAGCTCCATGGATCGCAGGCACGAAATCAGCAAGATTCTCCAAGATGTTTGGTAGGAGTACAGGTTGATTGTTATGTTTTCTTTCTTTTCCTTCTGTCCAAAAACAATACCCATAAATGCATAAGAATGTGAGATTATCATTTAAGTAGACATATGATATGATGTATATTTAAGACTAGGGAAAAACAAGTGTGCTGTTGCAAACAGTCCCTATTTTGTAATCATGCCTTTTTATTACGCATCTCTGAACATCCATGCCACCTTGAACCGTCTCTCAAAAGACTATCCCCATTCTTAAATATCATTCATTTCTTTATTACTTCTTGCAACTTAATAGAAACTAAGCAATTGAAACTTTAGATGCATTCTTCAAATCCTACAGGAAGAAATCAGCTTTTCAAAACAATCCGATAAAGGAATATCAAGGCAAAATCTCAATATTGTCTTCAAACAGAATTAAATGACTGACATACTCTATTTTTTCTAAATATCTTACCCACACCTGCCATTTATTGTATGGTTTGCAGTTCTAAGAGTGTTTAATATTAGATGTTGATAAAGCTGAATCCTACTAGTTCGATGCAATAGGGATACATGCGTTACTGCGAAGTCTGAAGTACGTATTCCACATTCCTCTGGGTGTTCACTCTCTCAAAACCAGGACGCTGAACACAGCCAAATGCTGCCCATGCAGCTGCACATGAGCCATATGTCCACTTTATTGTGAATCCCTGAATTTCCACTGGGAATTAAATAATAATACTTTGAGGAATTGAGACGACTTTTTAGCTGCTAATTTAAAACAGATTATTCTTTTTCATCTGATTATTATTGTGAAGAACATTAGCCTTCCATTGCAGCAAGGTCAAGGTATTCAGAAGAGTATTGATAGGCTAGCACTGCGTGCTCACAACATCCCCTCATATAGGTCGAGGGAGGTGATTCTCCCCCTCTACTCTGCTCTCGTGAGACCCCACCTGGAGTACTGCGTCCAGTTCTGGAGCCCCCACTACAAGAAAGATATGGACGTGCTGGAACGTGTCCAGGGAAGGGCCATGAGGATGATCAGAGGGCTGGGGCACCTCTTCTATGAAGACAGACTGAGAGAGTTGGGGTTGTTCAGTCTGGAGAAAACAAGGCTCCAAGGTGACCTTATTGTGGCCTACCAGTGTCTTAAGGGGGGTCTACAAGAAAGCTGGTGAGGGACTTTTTAGGATGTCAGGTAACGGTAGGACTAGGGGGAATGGATTAAAACTAGAGATGGGTCGTTTCAGAATGGACGTTCGGAAGAAGTTCTTCACCATGAGGGTGGTGAGACACTGGAACAGCTTGCCCAGAGAGGTCGTGGAAGCCCCATCCCTGGAAGTTTTTAAGGCCAGGCTGGACGGAGCTCTGAGCAACCTGGTCTAGTGGGAGATGTCCCTGCCCAGGGCAGGGGGTTGGAACTAGATGATCTTTAAGGTCCCTTCCAACCCTGACAATTCTATGATTCTATGATATTCCCTCAAATCACATAATACTTGATCAAAAGCACCAAAAGTTTGCCTCTAAGTATAAAATAAAAAGAAACACAGTGCAGCTATTAAGGTGTACTAATTAGCACCACTGACTTCAGAGCTGTGTATCTAATCTTTCAATCAGGCCTGGATGCCTTTCTAAATAGGCTTTTTTTTCAGTAATTGCTTTGCGCAGTTAAGAATTTCCAAGACAGATTGAGCAGGATAGGCTGCTGCCTTTCGTGACCATCATGGTCTGCCTGTAATGAAAATTTATTCATTTAGAAATCATGGCTTCATCCAGTGCACTAATTCTCAAGGGAACAACCCCTCCTGACATACTGGGCTTTGAATCAGGCCCTTTCGGAACAACAAATATTTCTACATTTTAAACAAAGAGGGGAGTATAAAAGCAGTTCTATAGCAGTTTTACAGCAGTTTATTCAAACAAAGGTGATTTCAATACAATAAGCATTTCCATGGTATTCAAACGTCCCTATTGTCAGAACAAGCTGGAAGGTAAAAAAACGAAGAGTCAATGTCAGGGACAACCAGACAGGTTAGAAAGCAACTAGAAAAGTGTAGATGTTTAAATAATTTCATCCAAGATAGAGAGGACTGACAGACAAAGATTTAAGACAAGGGTTTCATTTGTCTTTGCAGCACCCAAATCTACCATTTTAAGTGTTGGAGAAGCTATTTCTTTCTTTTTCTGTGAGAAGCAGTGAAGATTTCCTTGCCATTTTCAGAGAATCTCGGCCTGCAAATAAAAAGAGGAAGGAAGTAATTGCCCTCTTTTTTTCAACTCAAGTTAATATGGAAGTTGTTCAACTGTTTGACATTCACATCCGATCTAAACCCGACACACGCAGGGCTGCGGAGGGGACCCTGCTCTGTGCCCGGGGACAAGCGGGCAGCATGGCTTTGGACCACACTGGAAGCTGGGCTGGGTCCCAGGCTGATGAGGCTCTTTCACTGGAAAGGGGAATGTGTTGAGAGAAACTGCCTCAGGCCTTGACCTTATCCTAGGTTGCTGTAACAGTACAGCCTCCCTGCCTGCTTGCCCAAGGGCTCCTGCAGCTCCTCTGCCCCAGGTGACCAGCACTGCTCAGGAGGCTTCATGCTGCAGAGGCACCACCATCCTACCTGCTCTGCCTCCTGGCGCCTCCCACCCACACAGCAGAACTAACCCTACTCTCTGCGTGCGCAGGTGTACATGTGTGTATATATATGTGTGTGTGTGTGCGCGCGTGTGTATGTGTGCTGGAGCTTTTCCGAATTGGAAATCTTTCTCCAACCTGCTGTCATCACTGAGATTGTTGGCTACATAAAAACACTGAGGGCTCCTTGACCCCAGCGCAGGTGGACAAGGAAGGGTAAGTATGTCTAATTTCACCCAACCTCGTCAGCTGGGGGAACCGAATGCCACACTAAACCACACCACTCCACACCCGCAGGCAGGTTAGCAGCTCCGGGGTCCCAACCAATTCTTCTGCCCAAAGCAGAGCTCTCTCAGTTATTATTCCAACAACCTACTGAAAAAAACAGTAAAAACTGATGCCTATGTCATGACTGCTACATATTACCTCTTGTGTCTTCTTTCTGTTTGCTGTGAAACCCATGCATTGCTAAGAATGACTTTAAATGGAATGGTAGAAAAAAGCTGCTCAGAAACCTCTGCTGACACAGGAGTAATGGACTCAGCATCGGTGCTGAATTCTCAGCCACATTTTTTTCTTCTCAATCCTAGCCTTAAAGGTCAGAATGAGCAGTCACCAATTCCTGTATACCACAAGGAATTAGTGGATGAATCAAACGCAATAGATTTATTATCAGTACTTATTCCCCGGTAATAAAAACGCAGTAGCATAGAGAATTCATAAACCAAGAGGGTAGGTCTTCAACTGAGAGAAATTGCTGAAGCTAAACCGACTTGAAGATGCTGAAGAAATTACCTCAGCTATTTTGCTACCTGGACAAAACCAGAGTAGGTCCCACAAAGTGTCCGTTTCAACTCAGCAGCCACTTTGAGAAAACAGATGATCAATTGCAGTCCACTAAGAGCTATCAGAACAGAGAGTAAAATGATGTTCCACTCCACCACGTTGGCAGGTTCGGTGCACCGAGACCAAGAAGAGTAATCTGTCAGGTACCTATTAGAGAAACAGTGTGAAGTAGATTAAATGTGGTGGGCGCAATTCAACTTTAATACACATTGTTTTACCTATAATATATAGAAAAAACCATATTGGGCTTTATATGCTTCAAGTTTAGGAGCCAGACCCTAGTCTTTTATTACACCAGCGTAACTCCTGCATAGGTCTGTCAAACTCAGCTGAGTGAAAAGACTTATTTTGCTCAAATACATCTGCTTCATTGGTTTCCCCATTGGACACCCAAGTATTAGAAAGACACTGTTGTTTTTTTCAAATGGCAGAAGCCAAGTTTAAAATGGGAATTTTTCCTTTTATTGATTTAATTTCAGTGGTAGAGACCAGGGACATCCCAAAGCCATCATTCTAACCAGAGCATGCAGCCTAAACCATGTGCAGTTCACAGTTGTTCTAGAGCCATGCTTTGCATCCTTGAGGATCATAACGTGCACAACTGACATGCCCTTTTAACTGTGAGACTTGCTATAGCCTGGAGGTTAACTGCAAGAACCTTTGTTAGACTCACTTGCTCAGCATCAGTTGCCTTTTCTTCCTAAACATTCATAACTGAAATGCTTTGAGCCAAACCTGGAGAGCATTATGCCGCATTTGGCCCTTTATGTTGAACTCAAACTCTCATTTTTGTACTTCCAAATGCGATGGTAATGCTGGTGACATGTAGCAGAGATTGCAGGACGCACTTCAGTGTTTTAAAATAAAGCTGACTTTAGCCAGAGAAGGCCATAGTTTAGGAACTGTTCCTGTTGGATGCTGAAGGAACTTGTTTGTGATCCTCTGACAAACGTAATCCTCAGTGCATTCAAATGCAGCTGGAAGAGCTTGGCATTATATGACTTGAAATATTCCAGTCTCATAAAACTTTGATCTTCTAAAGGGAGAATGTAAAATCTTGCGAAAGCAGCCTCAGGTCACAGATCTGAATCAAACCTTTCATGCCTCTAGGAGGCTGGGACAGGGACAACACTTTGTCTGCCTCACTTAGGTGTTTTATGAGATACAGCAGCTGTACACAAAAACTACTAGTGGTCAAACCACAGACTTCACTGACCTTTAGGAGTTAAAGAGAAGCCTACTGAGTTATTTAACATAAAAACCCCATCTATAATCTTTGAACCAAAAACCTGAGGAATTCAAGAAAATATTCTGAGAAAGTATCCATCTACACTCCCTCTAATCTTATATTCTTCACTACACATATGATTGTGTTCACCACCAGATAAAGGACACTTAGCTAGATGGAGCTCCAGGTCTGATTAGTACAAAGATTTTTACATTTAATCTTTCCTTACAAGGAGGCAAATACCTTTGAGGATTCTGGTGCTCATTCAAGAAGTTGAAAAACCTCACTCATCAATATAGGTCCTATGTTCAAGAGACTATGCCATTTTGTGTAAAATTCTGAGAGAATTTGTCTGACTATTGTTTTGATGAACAGTTTCTTCCAGAAGAGTTACACTGATGTTTCTTACCCTCCAGCAGTGTCTTTGAAGATATAATCCCATCCATCTGAGGAATTGCAGAAGGGGCCATGGATCAATCCCAAGGTAAAAATGATGAAACTGTATCCAGAGAAAGCAACTCCAAGCAGGGCTAGCACAATTGAAATGAAACTCTGAAGTAAAGAGAGAAAAATATTACTGTGTGGGGACAGCGTCCCCAGCAAATACAGTCATTCAGCCTCCCTAGCTACTTCCTTGGCATTGAATTTCACATTTGATTGTCCCAAACTTCAATATTCACAAAGAAAAAATACCAGGTAAAGAATAGTAAGCATACACATACAAAATAAAGATTAAGACAGAGTTTAAGACAGTTTCACAACTCTCAGTTGAATATTTTTGGGGCATTTTTTTTTTTAAACTTGCATTTTTGCAAAATTATTTCCCAAAATGCTAGAGGAACACAACCACGCATTAAACGTGTTTGCATTCCAGATAGCGTATATTGAGTCGTTACTGGAAAAAATAACTTCCAAAAAATACAAGCAAGGGGATTAAGCTATTTAGTTCAGGCATTTCATTGAAACTCTCAGGCCTACGTTCTTATTTTATTTTACAAGGATTTTTTGTTTATGTTTCTTCCATTCTGCTTCTGCATCAGAAGGAAGGAGCTACATTTTCTGTGACCTCCCAACGCAGACTAGAACCCTTCTCTGCGAAGAAGCGGAAACAGCAGCGGAGAGGGAGAAGGATGTGCTGGAGACACGGGAGCAGGAAGGCACGCAGAACAAATGGTAACAAGATGCACAAAAATAGAAGACAGACTCACCCTGTAGGTTTTGTTACAGCTCTCACTCTGGCAGCACCGGTAGAACATGCTACACTCCAGCGCTATCAAAATTACTGCCAACAGAAGGATCTGCAAGGAGACATTATAAGGTCAGTGAAATGTCTGCAGACATTAAGCCAGAGTCTCCTTCGCCTATGGAGAGGACTGCATCTGTAATCTCTGTTGAGAGTTTAAAGCTGCTCACTAGGAAAGCACAATTACTCAAGGTGCACCATGGAACTGGGCTGTTTTTATTAGGCTGTCACTGTCCTTGTTTCTTGTATTTGGAAGTGTACAGTGTCCCCCACCACAGCAAAGCATTACTAGCATGGCCACAGCTATACCAGTGATGCTGAAAGAATAAAACCAAGCTCACAAGTAAAAGAATCAATACCAATGATAGGAAGGATGTTTTATTGATACAACCACATCTGTTCAGCAGCTTCTCACTGACCCACTTGCATGGATCAGGGTATCACCTTCCTTACCAACACAATTATGCTAGAAAAAGTAGTACAAGCTTTTCGTTAAATTCACCTGGACTTTCATTTGCTTTCTCTGCCAAGTATTCATACTGTTTTTCTCAGACTATTGGATTAGTAAAACCTGATACTAGAATCATTTCAATTAATAAGCTTTGGACTCCAGAACCACAAACTGTCACTCAGGGAGGCATTGGTTTGAAAGGGGAAATATAAAAAGGGAATGTTTCTGAATCACAGCACTATGGTCTCACACGCTGCTGCCCTGTTTGTAACAGGATAACATATAAGTTTTTAGTAAATTGGTAATAATCCTAAGGCTAAAAATGCTTCAAAATATGAACGTCACTGTTGCAGTTGACTTTTTCCCAAATTTTCAGCTATGCTTTTCTGTTCAAATTCTCTGCCTAATAGTTTTTTCCTCCACTAGAAAAGACTAGGGGTTTTTTATCTGCTTTAGGAAGAATACACGATTTCAAAAGGATGTCTCATGTTTTAATTACTCTCCCAGTTCAGCACCTTCATAAAAACCCATTACTTATGCAGATGAGACATTTTTAAATGCTGATTGCATGCATGCACTTTTATTACAAAACTGCTTTCTGTCCCTGGGGCTGCCGTTCTTTATGAACACAGTGACAGCATGAGCAGTGGGCAATTCTGTGTTTGTTTATTACTGCAGATGCACATATTACAAACGTAATGGAGAAAAATCCTGCTAATCCTGCTATGCCAATCACAGCGAGACAGTCTTCTGTACTTAGCCTAACAACAGTCGCACTTGATGCATTGTGAACTGTATCCAGTCCTCTAAATTCTGGACTGCGTACAGCTCTTAAAAACATCTGAACAGTTATGAGAAGCTTTTTCAGTTTTTGTTTCATTTTGTTTTGGTAAAAGAGCCCTAACGCAACCTCTGTAGGGGATTAAATCAACATAGTACATGCCTCCATAATACAAGCATAAATTACACATAAACAGAAAGTCAGCAGAAAAAAACCCCGATCAACCCCGCAAAATCACTTAGATGAAATTAAATAGTATACATAGCATGTAATTCAGAATAGTCTCTTTTTTTTCTTTTTCCAGTTTGATTTTTTCAGCCTGCAGTGTTTTTGCCAAAGTAATCCATATTCTCTTTAATAGCACAATTACATAGCCTGCATAGTAATCCAGTACTACTTGCAGTAGAATGCAGTTTGTTAAAAAGCCATAGAATCAACACTTACCATCACACCTGAGAAACAGATCCCTTCAAAGTACCACACGTAGTTGGGAAGCTGGTAACTGGCAGCATATGAAGCTTTCCCATTAGGGAAGTACAATAGGATGTTAACGACAATACTCCAAAGGGCGAGAGGTATCAGCAAACAGCTCAAACAGCTTCCACATGTCTCTAAAGCCATCTCTCCAGAAGTTTAGAAGTTTTGCTCTTCTAAGCTAACAAAAGATTACAAGGGTTAAAATATGAAAAGTGTTTTGACCTCCTCAGTTTGATTCAGTCATTTCATATTCACAGGAACTGGGTGACTGAGGTACGATTCCAGAGATAGAGAAGTGCTTAACAGTTAGCAGAACAATAGATGAATATCGCTGTCTAAACTCATTGTCCTTTCTAAGCATATGCCTTTAAGCAGCAGTTTCCCTTCTAAAAGATCCTCCTTTGTGATCTTCCAAATGAAATATGTCTAGAAGTCAGACTCGGGAAGGAACTTCAACAATCTCATTTCCTAGTGACTGCCTAGAAACGCGCTCCTCCCGAAAACACGATTACGATGCAGATGTGCTGTGATATGAGGCAGGTTACTCAGTCTTACTGCAGCTCAAAATTTTTCCTACCTTACATGGGGAAGGGGGATGTCAAATGATAAATATGTCCAGTCTCTGTACAGAAGGCCTCACGTTGCCTCACACTACAGTTAATTAACGCCAGAGCTTGGTAGATAGAACCCTACCAGTGAACCAACACTTGCTGCTAACGTGGGGCAGCCTCACAGAAACACCAAGCTGAGCCTCAGCCACACTGCAGGGAGCACAGAAGCCCAAATAACACTGCTCAGAAACTGCCAGGCAGACTTACTGCAACACTTTAATAAATCACTCTTTTCTACAGCATTATGCAGCTGACTTGTTTCATGAATTAAATCCTGCTATTTCTCCAGTTGTTCTATTCTGAGCTGAGTATGCACAGCTACGGATCTGACCCAAGTACACGTGACTCCTTGCACAGGACAAAAGGTCTGGCTGTTTTTTGAAATGCCTGCTGTTTTGCACTGTGCAAAGCTGAAGCCAGACAGTTTCATGTGTCATCATCCCCTAAGCCCTAAGCCCCTAAACATCCACCCCAGTAACACAGAGCCAGAGCTGTTTGAATGCTCACAGCACAACCCAAGCCTTCTTTCCATGACCCTGTGACTCATCAGAAAAGTAACTCAAGAATCAGCTTAGGGTTTACTCAATAGGAAAGTTGTAGTCAGAGAACAAAAAAAATTGGGGCTCTATCAAAAGGGAGAAGGCTGATTTTAGAAGCAATGATGTCATGGCATATTTTCCTTCTGTTTCCTCATGAGCTGTTTTAGGCTCTGCACACACGAGGCTTTTCTCTCATAATCTCATAGAAGCTGTTCAGGCTGCATGTTGTAAGTAATTCCTTCCTATTGCTTCAAATGAGATCACCCAAGGAAATGGGCATGGCAGAACTCAAGCAATTACACCATTTTTCTACCCGTTCTCTGCTGTGACTCTCCCCTGTTTCCCTCTCCCCTTCTTTTTCTAGGAGGTTTCATTTTGAAGTCCTCCAACTTTACTCTGAGGAGCTTCCCCTATTTCCTGTTTTACTCCTAATCACTATGGACACTTTTTTCAGGCCTCCCTCTAATCGAAATTGGTGGCAAACCTCCCTTTGCAGGCTCACAGGCTTGGACAGAGCTCACATCATCAACACTGCACCTTACACATCAGAGAAAACAGCTGAATTAAAAGCAGGCACATCACACCCCCAGGACTGTAATAGGCCAAAATATTTTTTTTCCTAAAAGAAAAGGCCAAAATTACCAGCAAGCAGCTTAGTTTATAATCCGATTTGCTGCTACGTCCCATAGTAATCTGTTCTGATTAGAAGAAACTTACTTGGAAAATGACACCTGAAACAGCATTCATTCTGCAGTACAGCAGTCCGCACCATGACTTATTTTGTATTTAAATTGAACTCTGCAAATACCAAATCTAGGTGTGTTTTTTGCTGGCACAGTGTACTGCTAGAAGAGGAAGCAACCATTTTATACTAGGTATTAAACAAACCTGGCAACCATTTTCTCAAATATCTTACAAAGTGTTGCAAGAACTGCTTTCCTGTTGCTGTCAATATCCATGAGTTGATGCCAAGCCCATTACCGAAAAGCCATGTTTACTCTGGATGAGTGACTTCTCAGCTAACTGGAATAAATCTAACCTAAACCAACCATTTCTCCATGATGTAACTGATAAAACTCCCCAAACACATCAGGCAATAAAGGAATTCAGCTGGCCTTTTTTTTGAAAAGACAGCACAAAGAGTGAGTAGCAATGCTGTGCATTAGCGCGACATGGATCCGAGGTAATGTTTTCATGCTAAACACTAACCTCATCATTCTGTCCATTGGAATTTCTA
Source organism: Dromas ardeola (assembly GCA_013398915.1). Lineage (NCBI taxonomy): Eukaryota > Metazoa > Chordata > Aves > Charadriiformes > Dromadidae > Dromas > Dromas ardeola. Next base: position 183,395 of record VYZM01019759.1, on the reverse strand, counting down.
AAATTGTTTCAGTTCTTTAATTAATTGTGTGTACCAGAAAGGTGAGTAACAATTACGCAAATAAGACAAAAACCCTGCAATTTGCATGGGGATTATACCCTGTTCCATCAAGACCCTCTTCTCCTCCTCCTCTGACTCTACACTTAATTTAAACTTGCAGGTCCTTTTTCAAACACTGCTTCTTCACGTACAAAGACACCACGCTGCACAGCAGCAAGGAATTTTGTGTGTGTATATGCACATGAATGTGCATATTCTCCTCCCTCCCACAGCAGGGCAAGACAGAGATAAACACAACAAGCAGAAACAGTATTAAAGACAGCCCTCAACTACTTCTATGTGTTTATGTATGTATAAATGGTATTGCAAGAAGCAGATATCCTGAGAGTCGAAACACAAACTTTGCATCTGTGAGTTCTTTTGTTGCTGTGGATGTGTGTGTGCAATTTTGTTTTTGCAGTTAATTTCTTTTTTTCAAATACGTATTTGTACTGGGCAGACTTGGCTGTGAGGACAGCCCGAGATACACCTCAAGTTTCTGGCTACCTTTAAAGACCACCCCCCTCCTAGTGACAAGTAGTACTAAGCATGCACTGACACCCATGGGAAATTCTTTTTCTCCCATAAACAGAAACTAACTTGCCTGTTTACCAACATTAACTGATAGATTCCAAACCTGAGCAATAATGGCAACCAGCCTAATTTCTTCGAAATAAATGGCATGCTACATTTTGTTTTTCACTTGAAAAATGCCATTGCCAGTAGCATACTGACCTTATCAGCAATGCTGTTGGCAGCATATCATTCAGATGTACTTTACCTTGTGATAAAACATTCGCTGCAATATACTACAAGCCACACTTCAGAGGTTCTTGTGCAGGATCTTAAAATAGTGCCTCCAAGCTGCTTACTGGCAAAGTCAAATATTTCAGATTAATCTATCACTGCTGACCTGAATTTGCACTATGTTTTCTGAACACTGCTCTGCCTGGGGGTCTGCTGAGTGAGGTAAAAAAACAGGACCCGGACCCAGACCCAGGTTTTGTTTTGTCTCAAGACTCTGACCAGTAAGCCCTCCTTGGGAGGGCAGCAGAAGGGACGGAGCTGAGGCTCAGCAGCGCAGGATCCTCCCTCCGGCCCTTGGAGTGTCCAGCAGCAATGAACTGCTCGCCCAGAGCCAGGACTCCGCATACAGAGTTGTATCTGCCACAGAGCTGTCCTTGAACTACCGTTGCCTGGCTCAGCTAAATGATCTAAACCAGAGTTCCCACTCTGACAGAGCCTGCTGGAGAGGAGAAGTAGGTTATAACCCAACTACTTCGTGTCCATGTCCTACTGCCACCAGTATCCTTGACTCTGAGACCAGGAAAGCAGTGTTCCAGCGTGAGCAGGGAAAGAATCACTGACACCTGCTGGGTATTTTGAATACAAATCTTTATTTGTGAAATACAGGAGAAGTTCTCAAAAATCCTGAAAAGGTGAAGCGCATCTATCTGCCTTCGACCGTCTACATTTTACTGCTGCTTTGTTTTTGCTCCAGCTGAGTATTCGTTTATATCCAGGCCAGACTAGATTTGGTTTGTGTTCATTCCAACATCAGAATGAAACTGCAACTTTATTGGGAAAGCAGCACAAAGTACAGAGCTGTTGTGTCAGTAGAAGGGGGAGGTGGGGGGGAAGCATCTTTAGTGATGTGTTCAGACAGTTGCCTGTACTAAGATGAGATGGACCAAAGAAATTCAGGCTACGTTTTGCCTTTAGATACAGGCAGGTTAGTGGAAAACCTGCATATGACTCCGACAACAAAGGCTAGTCCCAAGTCCATTAAATTGATGGCAACAGCACAGTTTGACAACAAACAATGTGCATTTTAGTATGCATGGAATATTAAAAAAAAAAAAACAACAAAAAAAAAAACAAAAAACAAACCACAGAATACTCAATACACCACACACGTGCACCGGCGTCAATGCATTGTCAAATTTCTAGCAAGCGTATGTCTGTGGGGGGAACAAAAAGAAAGAAACAGATATTAAGGGGAAGACCATTAGTATTGTATCCAATTATAAGAGTTAATATTAACCTGGCCACATTTAGACAACCATAGCATGGCTCTTTTGTACTGCAGTTACAGCATGGACAACAGGAGTGAGAAGACAGTAATAGCTTTGGAAGAGCCCCAGCATTCAACTATGTCAATTAAAATGTGAACCACATTCTTAGCCGTAATGCGTGTGTGATATAAATCAGATCTGGTTGATACCTTAACCCATTGCAATTACAATACTACCACTATGATACTGATATTAACGTGCTCAAACTGTTTAACAAGACTCTAAAGAAATTTGGAGGAAATTCCCCTTCCTCACACAAAAAAACCCACCTTCAGAAATCCCTTCAGATCCTTCTGCAGCTTTTGTTAGCTATGTGCAATTTAATTCCTTCTCTTATCCTATTTTTACTAAGCAAGGCAAGGATGCTGCAGTTCTCATTACATACGGCATATTCTCAGTAGTCTACCAGCTGCTGTGAGCTAAACACAAGGCTAAAGCAATATAGTTAGAACAAGCAGCCTACCAGAAAACTGCACCATACAGTGCAACAATGGCTTAAGCCATGGCAAAGACCACCATCACCAGGAGATTTGTATTTCAGTTATTTCACCTATTAGTGCTGATGACCACATGTGCCATAGAGGTGGAGGGGGGGAACACAAACCAAAAAAATCCCAAAACTTCAAGGTCCTGTACAGACTAACTTCACTGTGACAGCTGAGGAATCAGCAGAAAACATGTGGTCAAATACTACATGAAAGTGCTGAACACAACAGGGCTATAAAAAAAGTTGTATGCTGAAAAAAAAAAATTGTGGCTTAATTACACCTAAAAACCAACTGCTGAGTAAGACTCCACAGTAGCATCAGTAACAATAGTGTTTCATGTTCATCTGAGAATCATGGTTATATAGCAAATGGCTTACCTCCTCGTGACTGCAGCACAACCCACACAGTCCTCCAAGAATGCCATTGATGATCTGTATGAAGCACAGAATGAACTCTATTCCTCCCAAGACAAGGAGGATGGAAAAGAGGGTGACGTTCCACTGCACAATGTTGTAAGGTTCTTGACATTGAGACCACTTGTTATACTCAAACAAGTACCTGTACACAGCAATTAAAAGCATATTAGCATCGTGAGAGTGGGATGCTTACCATACACTAGAACCAGATTATGTCTAGTCTGTAATTGCATCAAGGATAATCACTCTCAGTGGGAAAAGAAAATGAAGTGGTTTATTCCATGCAAAATTTGCTCTGTTTAAGAATGTGTTGAACTATCAACAACAAATTTTTGTTAAATCTTAATTTCTTTAAAAAAAAAAATCTAAGCTATAAAACCACAGAACTTTTCAGGACTGTGCCTGTATTCTAAAGGCCGCAATCACTGATCTGATGCAAATGGGTCACTTGCTCTCTCGTGCTGCTGTCTTCGGCCCCTCACAGGCCTGCTCTGGAAGAGCCAAACACAGAAGAAATATAGAGGGATACTGCAGTATTCCAGCAGCTACTCGTCACTCACATCTTCAGAACAGTGGCACTCATGAGTCTTCAGCAAGGACTGAACTCAGTTCTTCTATATTCAGTCATGGTTGGAGGGGTGGGGGAGGAGGAATGCCCCCCCTCTTGGGAGGGACGCGATGGAAATGTAAAATTCAAAAACTCTGCTGCAAAGGATCTTTATGAGACCTCTTAGTACTCAAACTGTCTATATTTTGGCATCAACCATAAACTGTTACTAGAAACAGCCTTGAAGTTGTCAATCATATAGACACTGTAAAAGCATGTCGTGATCCAACTCAAATCCTCTTCCAACCTACAGGACTTGTGGGGATTAATGGGGAATAGCAGCCAACTCAGCTACATAGGCTTCATTTGCTGGAGAACCCTAATTAGGGATAATTAAGAGATTCTGGCCCTCCCCGCCCTCTATTGTACAATGATTCCTACAAACCTTTTCTTAGTTCATTTTACAAAGGTTCTATGCCATTGTCACTAACAAAGGTATTATGCCAGTTTACAGTGACGCAAAGCAACTTCAGAAGCAAGCCTCACAAAACAAATTCTTACACAAACGGTAAGACAAATTTCATAACAACTGCTTGTAAATCACTCAAAGTCCTAAAACTTTATACTTCGTGTTAGAGATGTTCATGGACATGCACAGCATGTGATATATAGATATTGTTACCTATATATATGTTCAGATCCCTTTTTGTAAGTCAGAGGATTTATATCGCTTTGATTTTAAACTATAGCGACGTGGGTAACTGATGCCATCTGTTTAGCTCTTAGTAAGTAAGAAGCGTAAACTTACGAATGGATCTTGGTGTATGGTTAGTGGATATTGCTGAAAGGTACTGGAATAAAGACCATGTGTACACGGGGGAAATTATAACATCTTCATGAACAGACAGCTTACCCTCCAGAAGTGAAAGGGTAGACCCACTTTCTTCCTAGGTGAGTCAAACAATATGGTCCATGAGACAATCCCAGTGCTGAAATGATTATGCAGTATCCAGAGCCAAGGATCCCAATAAAGGCTGCCAGGACTGAGGACAGCATCTGCAAGGAAACATAGACATGAATTTTCAATACAGCCATCGCCTTGCCTTTGGGATTATCTGGGGCTGGAGCGTGAAGGCTCACTTACCGTACAGCTTTTACCACAGTTCCCACGGCCAAAGCACCCGCAGCAGTCATCGTTGTGAAGCCCAATGAATACTGCAGCTGGAATGAGTACCTAGGCACAGAGCAACAGTCCTCACATAAAACACAGTCCTCACACCACATTCACTTATATCACTTCTTGGCAGGGGAGTCAGGGGCAGCCTGTATAGACTACTCAGGTTTACTCCGATTTAACACAGTAGGCATCTTGCTGCTACCAGTAGCGCCAACACCAGGATAGGTATACTCTGTTTCCACTTTGTGTATACACAGCACTGAAGCTCATAAAGAGCCTGTCAATAAAGAGCCTGCTGTGGTATTACACAATTAGCAATTTAAAGTATTTCAACTTTAAGAGGTTTTGTTCACATTAAAGGCTGTATCCTGCAAATAAAATGCTTTGCAAAAACATGCACTTTCTGCCAAATGAGGACTACAAGATAAGTCTCTCATAATTATTTCATTAAGAAATCAATTACTACTACAAGATATTAGTTACTGAAGAGTAGCCATCACTGCCTGTGTGAAACCAGTCTGACTAGAGTAGAAAGCCTAAGAATATTTTGCCCAATTCAGGCAAACATCTCCTTACAGACATCTAGCTTTTTCTAGCTTTTCACAAGCAGTTTCCTGTGACAGAAATGCAAAATAACAAAGCAGAAGCTATCTGTAAGAAACATAAATCATCCATACTCCAGAGCTTTCAGCATAAAATCAAGAAGGAGCACAGCTGATTAAACATAGTATCCTCCCCACCAACACTAACAGGACTTAATAATAGCTCGTACATACGAAGACTCTATAGCCTGGAGTACCTTGTAAAACCATAAAGAAAGGGCAAAGTATTACTGCAAAGACTTACTTAACAGGATGCTAATATAAAAACTATCTAGTTGAACAGTCACATACTTGTCAGCCCTTACTCAAACCTGTTCCTGAGCCCCAGTGCTGCAGGTCCAGAAGAGGTTGTACAAGTGCATTCCAGGAGCAGTTCCATCGGTTTCACTCGTATTACTCTGTGTGTAAAGCCCAGTCTTTGCAAATCCCAGTCTAAGTTCCAATGAGGCTGTAACACCGCTGTAAGCACCTCTCACAAGACGAAGCGCCTTATCGTGCAATCGTTTTCAACCTGTGATTGCAGATACCTTGAGGTCTGTAGCCTATTTCTAAGAGGACTTTTAAAAGTGAATGAAAAAGGAAGCGTGGAGTCAAGGAACTTAAATATGCTACAATGTGGCCCAGAAAACTGACAAGGTAGAAAACAGCAGCTTCAGATTAACAATGTCCTACAAGGAACATGCTCAATCCTTCATCCTTTGCTGTTACTCGAATGCAAATCTTTGATAACTGCCACTCGATTCCTCTGAACAAAGAGCTAAGGCAGAGAAACGCCAACATCTCAGATAATAGGAATTAAGGAATTGTAACTAAATGCTAGTTATCCAGGGACATTTAAAAGGAGAACAGTTCAATAATATAACAAAAATGTAAGATTTAACTCTTTACGCAAGCCGTGACCCGCAGAGAGGCTTGGTTCCAATTTTGTGTGTGGATTCTGTGACCTAGACCCTATGATTTTCTCAGCTCTAAAGTGATATAATGTTGTAGATAAGATAATCAATAGTAAGTAATAATACCTATGGGGTAATATAACTCATTTCTTTTGATAAAACTCCAGAGGTTCCTGCTGAATATTTGATCAATAAATTAATGTAACTGGTAAAGAAGCAGTAATATCAAGTAGCTCCACAATAAACCTGAAAGAAACCACCAGCTCATTACTTACCAAAAAGCCTCCACCTACGATGCCATGAAGGCACTCCACGTATTTGCTGAGATGATGAGATGAAGCAAATCTTGTTTCGCCATTGGGAAAATAAAGTAAAATGTTGGCCACGATGCTGAGCAGGGCAAGGATGAGCAACTTACAACCAATACATCTAGCACGCCTTCTGAAACACATGTCCTCAGCTTTACAAATCCGTCTTCCACTAGTTCAATCTAACCTCTCTCATACCTGTCCACACCTAAAAGAAGATCAGCCTTTATTCTCACCTCCTTAAATACTCAGGGTTACCTAGCTACCTGGATGACGTTTACACCTCTTCATAACTCCCATTCCCAATTGCAGAGTGAGGGAACAGGGATGGCAGAACGCCACCACCCTTTTTTAAATGCAATAATTGTTGTCAAATCCAATGCAATCAAGGAAATACTGAATACTCGGTAATTTCACTCTAACATATGATGCTTGGAATGATGACCAGTGAACATGATTAGACATGAACAACAGGCTTAAACCACAACACAAGTTCTGTTAGGAAGTGAAGGAAAAAGGTCTTGTTTTCTTTGTTAGGAGCAGCTTTGACTTTTAGGTTTATAGACTGATTCAGAACAACCTGAAGCCAGGGAAAGACTCAGCTGCCTTCAACAGTACTGAGTCAGAGTTCTGGGTATAAATAGAATAAGGTCTACAGCAATGAGGAGTATATAGAGCAACCTTGCTTTGCTATTCTGTTGATGGAATAAGAGCCAGGTTGGAAAAACAAATAAAATGGACAGGTTCTAGAGAGTGTCCTTGTTCTTGCCAAATTCAGACAAGCTGAATTCAGATTAACAGCCATTTGTTAAAGCTAAACCAAGCAAATACTGGTGAAAAATACTGCTCCAAAAAGAGGATTATAAAATACTGTCCTTACACTGAAACTTCATGTACAGAAGCGCACAAAAAGAAAAATTGTGGAGAGAAATGTATTATATCAGGGGTTTCCAAACTGTGTTATATGCACCAGTAACATTAATTTGCATAGTGAATGGAGATACAGAGTGACCTGGAAAAACAGAGATCTAGCCTTCTCTCTTTTCCCTCATGCAAATTTTGCTAAAATAGCCAAAAAGCTTCCTTCTTCACATAGATACAGCTCAACACAGAGGCATGAGCTGCCATGCACACTACTATGACATGATGAAGATAACTAAGAAACACACAGGCCCAGACTAGTTTTGGGAGGTGCTGCTGCAGCCATCATCATAACACAATGTAATTCCCATTGCAAAACCAGTAGCCAGACAAACTGAGTTTGGGAATGTACAGGATGTTAGATGACTGTAGTGAGACTTTTTCAGTTATTTAGGATGAAAAATACTTATTCAGGTTTTTTTGTTGTTTGTTTGGGGGTGTGTGTATTTTTTTTTTTTAACAGCTAAGTAACACTATAAACAGAAGTGCAAGTCAAATCCATTGTGTTCTTGCAAGTGATGTGAACAACACTTAAGCTGAGAGAGAGAGAGATCAAAAAGAAGCGGGGAGGGGGGAAGAGGGCAGTCCTGTGCAGATGTGGCTTTGTGATGTAACTTCTCCGGGTATTGTAGCTGTTGACCTTGGAGACTTCCTTCATTATGAGAAATATCCTCCAATTGTAGAAACACAGGCTTACCATTATTGTGCACTTCACCTCTGATGACTAAGCCAAGCATAAACATCATCCTGCAAGTTTCCTCTGCAGAAGGAGATGGCTGCTCAACTGAAAACTCCCTTTATTGTGTTCTGCTAAAAAACCAAACCACTCCCCCCCAAAACCACCGCCCAACACACTCCACCACCACCACCACCACCTGTGACACCATACGTACCACCACGGGGAAGTGGATTTAAAATATATTCTATTTGTAACCTGTATAATTGTTTTCTAAACACTTGATTTGAAATAAAATTTCACGTAATCAAGAACTGTATTTAAAATCAATTCTATACATTATCAGGCATGCAGGGCATCGCATGGGCATTGCAGTCTGCAGTTACTATCAAAAAAAAACCCCAAACAACATAATAGTCATTCAGATCACTCTCCTATATAATCACGTAGGCTACAAAAACCTTGAGCTTGTTTCCTTCTCATGCCTGTTTGCTTCATGAATCCTAATCTTACTGCTTGGCAGAGCCAGCAGTGGTGGATTTTTGGAATGAATCGTGGGCATGTGGAGTTTGAAATTATGAAAGTAGTCAAACATGAGCTTCTTGTCAACAGCAGGACCCAAACTGGAACCTGGGACATGCTGCAGCACCATGAGACGGCAGAGTGTGCCATAGCATAAACAAAACCAGAATCAGGTTTTGAGTCTTTTATACAAGAACAACAGAGTTTGCACTTAAAGAGGTAAGAGAATTGCTTACTCACAGGTGCTTCCCCACAGCCTGGGAAACTCCACTATTTCTCTCTCACAGGACTATTCCTGTAGCTCCGATACCTGTCCTGGACAAAGAACACACATTGTAAGGCAGTCAATAACCCAGTGTTATTAATGACAAAGGTCTATTTCTAGGCTAAAGCCTAACTTTAGACTGTAAGTCTGGTCCTCAGCAGCGTGGTACAGGAAGGAGCAGATAATCAGAGGGGCAGCGAAGCAATTTTGATAGCACACTCTAAGGTCCAGCAGGTAGCACCATTGTGAAAGATTTCCACATTCTCTCCTGGCAGAAGGGGATGGTTTGTAAACAATTACAGCAACTGGCTTGTATCCCCAAATCACCAATTTTGCAGGATAAAGTTTGTCAGCAGAACAGCATTACATGGAGCAGGACATTGACCCTTCACGCCAGAGAAGGGGCTAAAATTAGGTGCCTTGTCCAATTACTGAGGTATCTAGTACCAAGCCTAATTTCACATGGGGTCCAAGGATCCAGCAGCACCTCTATACGACAAAAAACCCACCTCAATAGTCATTGTTGCTTTGGCTCTTCTATTGCAGCAGGAGGACAGAAGCCTGCTTCTTTCACAAAATAAAAATGTTAGAAAGAGACCAGTGTTTCCTGATGCCAAAAAGCAGGAGATCTCATAAATAATAGAAGAGCTCTCTACATCCAAGCTCTGAAAAGCTGAGCATTCTCCAGCTTTCTGTACCTGCTCCTCAACCAGCACAACAGGAGTAACAGAAATTACTTTCTCCAGCTCAGCAGTGTATTGGAAACCATTGCTATATTTTTGGACAAGTCCTAAGTTTACCTATTGCAAAGACTACTTTATCAAAGACTGTCAAAGTCACCACAACTTGCAAAGTTACAAAACACTTGTAGAGAGGCCCCGCACACACCCCAACACAAACCCACAGAATTTTATCAAGAAAAAGAAAACCATGACATATCACATTTCTCCTACAAAGGCAATTTACTTCAACTACAACCACATCTAGACCTCCGCCCTAAGCCAGATTCCCAAAGTGATTCATCATAATCAACAGAAGAAACTGATTGCAACAGCAAAGTGCTGTACAAAAAAAGGTGGTCTTTGGACTCCACTAATACATTTTAATCCTGGAAACACCCATATCCTTCTACTAAAGAGGAAATGAAGGGGGGTGGGAGGGAAGGATATCTGCAAAATAAATGCAGAAGTGGTGAGGCAGACCCAGACCCATCGTGGGAGAGTCTGCATGCTGTCAAGAGCAGGGTCATGCAGAAAAGGCTCATTTTCCCTGACTGGACACACTACCATATTCGAACTTGTTGCACATGCGTGCCATAAGGCTCTTAGGATGCCACAGAACCCTCTTTCCTTAGTTCTCTGGCACACGGTCAGAACAGTTTGGCTGCTATTCCCTTCATGGAAATGAGATTTTTATAGCTCAGCTATCCCAAATCGCCGGTGTTAATCTTGCCAATCCTACCTAAACTGAATGTTGCTCTTTTTTTTTACTATTTTAGCACCTAAAGAGGTTCTCATTCCTTACAACCAGACAAAGGATAAAACATTTGCAATAAACATTTCCGCTTATATTTGCTCAGAAAACACTGATGGCAATCTCCTGATTTAAATTAAAGATGCCAGAAAAATGGAAAGAAAGATGCCACTCTACTGAAAAGCATAATGTCTTTCTTCCCAATGGTTTCTTCTACTACTCCAGTCAGTCAGTCCTACTGCTTTACGCTGCCTTACAGCCACCCTTAGACATGGTTTGCTAAAAGACACAATAGTGATCAAGAGACACAGCTGAAAGACACGTGACAAATGTCTTCCAATTACCTTGAAAACAATCTAAAGAAAAAAAACCAAAAAGCCTTGAAGCAATTAGTTTTGTTTTGGTTTTTTTTTTACATTATGAAAACAGGTCTGATGTGAAACGAGGGGGCATTACTAATATCGTTGCTATTTGGACACCCTACACTACAACTTCTACCAGAGAGCTTCTCATTCTAACTTTTCTTGCAAAACTCCTGGTCCCACCCACCGCCGGCAAAAGGTTAATGGCAGGGAAGCACCTCCTGTGGCATCATTGGCAGGGTGTGGTAACAGCATGACATCTGTAGATGAGACACGGCCTGGAATTAATAGCATGGGCTGCACAGATGCATTCGGAAAGTCTGGGCAACACAATGGGTGTGTATCAAACACAGGGTACGAACTCACACTTGTATTCCCTTATAAGCTGTTCTCATTTGTTCTTCTCTCACTGTTTAGCAGGTTACTGCTCACAGAGGCAAATATGGCTCAGACAACTGCTGGGAGTGTGTGATGAACGTGCAGTCACCTGTTAGCTGAAGGAAGGGAAGGCTCTCGGCCAGCTCTTCAAAGAGAGCCTCCAGTGACCTTAGGAACACCCATAACTTCCCTTCAATCAAATGGATCAACACCTGTCCATGTTACTGTCCATTTCTCAATGTCCAAGTGATGCATTGCTCTTGTTTTCCAGCACAAAAACACTATGCTGTAGCTACAATAGTCCTTGGGCACGTCACCTCACAAGGTCACGTCAACCAGCAAACTCCACCTGGACAGTCACAAGAGGAAACTGCTCCCTTGAAGTCCTTGGTGTCTATGGTCTCCTGGTCACAGCCAGAAGAAAGTTTCCACATTACTTTTATTAATTAGATGCGGGTCCTCAGATGAAGTAATGAGCTAATTCTGAGGAGCAGCAACCACCTGTTGCCATGAGACAGATCACCGAACATGAAATCAACCACTCCTCACACAGCTGTAACACACATGCATATGCTCACTTCCTATCTCTGCCAACACTTTGAGACAGAAAACCGATCTGAACCATAGAAGAAGTCGGCTTGAAGCGAGCGCTCACGCTTTTATGCGACAACACACATTGACACATATAGAGAAGATTTAATTTATTGGTAATAGTGCTGACCTAAGGAGGAGTCAGCAATGATGCAACAAAAGCAGTTTTGACACTTAACCAACCAGCTTGGAGATTCAAAAGCTTATAGTCAGGGCAGAGCTACCACTAAATGAGCATATAGAAATTCTTCTCTCTAAAGAAGAGCCCATAAATCTTACTTAAGAACAACTATTATTGACCCTAGACTGGCAACACTTCTGTAAGGTCATTCCACAATCAAATAAACCACTTCAAAAAACTGTTTTCTGGTGACATATAAAAACCATGATGTAGCCTGCACTCATTACTTCTTGCAACAGTGTTATTATGATAAAAGTAGGACATAAGACAAATTCTATTTCTGCCATAGCCTGTGTGGCAGAAACCTTGGCCGTGCCAAAAGACCAACAAAAGTTTGTTTTCCTTGGACTCTCATATTAACACGCATGTTTGCATTCTGTATTTCCAGCCTATCCCTAAATTGTGACATTCTTGCACAAGTTAAACAAGCATGAAGCATTATCATCACTGTACTATAAGCATACTCTGTTCTATACTGTGTGTACGTCATGGCTGTAGGAATCATCTTAACATACATATCTCTGCATAGCGCAGCATGATGAACAGACTGTCTCCAGGCTTGAAGTGTGCTGCTTTTGTGACTCCCTTCCCCTGTAGCAATATGCATAAACCAGACGTCTAGTAAAAGACAGCCAATTCTGACACTTCAGAGAACAAGGAACCAAAAAATATCACAATTATGTCTTTGGCTCCGGTGGCGCAGAAGTAAATCATCAAGCATCTTTGCATTTCTCATATAATGATCCTGTGAGTAGTCTTCTACTTACCTCTAACCTAGCAAAACAAAGATTACCTCTATCATACCGTATATTTTAGATCTGTAGGCTAAAAAATAAAAGGAAAGAAAAAAAGAAAAGCAACAAATTTCATTGCCCATTTTGTTTCATTAGCATATGCTTCACGCACTGTTCATGCAGTCTTGTCTCTGAAATTAGCCATAGTAAGTTCATGCCAGTTAAAAACTTTAAAAGTTATTCTTGCTGAATGATCTCACAACTACTGCTTGGCTAGGAACAGTCTATGTATTGATTCCATAGCAGTAAAATGTGAAATTTAGTGTTTAAAATTAACATGTCCTTCATGTTGTCACGACTGATATTGCATCATGCTGTATTTGCTTGCAAATCTTTCAGCATCAGTAGTAATTGGATCACATACATCACAATCGGAAGAGCAAATCAGACGTGATCACAAGACTCTTGAAAGATGATTCTCTAAACTGCGCTCCCACCCTTCCATCAACCTTTGCTATCATCATTTAAACTGGAACTCTGAAGTTCATTTATCAACATGCATTCAGTGCACTGAACTTTTGCTGCCAGCTGGTTCTTAAACCAGCTGTCAGTCATCTAGCCACCTATTTCTTGGTCATGTTCCTCCACTGGGCACATCAAGACCTCAAAACTGCTATACAGATGTAGTACATGTTTTTAAAAGCAGAATGTTACTTAAAAAAAAAGAACAATTAAAAGCTACAGTTAAAGAATAAATGAGACTGCAGAAGATCCCTTTTAATCTGAGAAACATCTAATGGAGAAAAACAGAAGAAAATAACATTTAACACTGATTATATTTTAACTAATTCTTAGGGGTTTTTAAGGAAACATACGGGAACAATACAACTGAGGCTGTATTCTGTGTAGATATATACCTGCCTGCGATGTGGCGCCCGTACTACATACAATGCTTTACTGTGGCTGCTCCTTTCACAAGGTCCTTCTAACAGATATGTGGTGCCATTCTAACGAACCGCTGTTTGGTACAGAGGGTGGGGAAAGACTAAGTTCCTGAGTTAGGAGTTTTATATTCTCTTGAACTGTAATTACAGCTAAAAGTATTCATGTCACCAGTGCAACTAGACATGTAAGTTAATGCTGCAGAAGTACACACATTCATTGCGGAGTTGTAAGCCACTGCACCGCCACCTCCTCAGGGGTCAGATCCCACCCACAGGACTTTCTGCAAGCACTCGGAAGACAGACAGCCCCAAGATTTCCACCAGCTCCCTCTAGCAATAATTAGGCTATGACCAGACAGGCTCTGTTGTGCCCACTCAAGGGCCACTGGCTCCAGTGACCTCTGGCTCTCAAATCTTCTACAACAGCTCATGAAATACTGTCTTCAAGCAACAAATGCCACCCGCCTTCCGCATAAGACAACAATGCTCACTAACAACAACTACTGATGGCACAGGAGTCAGGCACAACTTACTCCGCAGTAATAGGACCTGAACTGAGGCATCATCCCCAGAGTCACATCCTGATGGTCTCAGTAGGACTGGGTTTGGTTCAGGTGCTAATTCCAAAAGAGAGCTCTTCCAGGAAGTGCACTACTATATGGTAAGTTAAAAAAGGAAGTAAACCAACTTTCTTTTACAGATCTTCACAGCAGACAAGTAGGCCCACTCTTTGCTCTCCACAAGCACAAAGACAAAGGAAGGAGACAATCAAAAATAGTGGAAGTTTCCTCTAAAGGTGAGGACAAAAAACCCAACCCCAACAAAAACCCAGTAACAGCCCTTCCCTTGTATCTGAGATGAGTCAGATGTCACTGTCCTCCAAAAAGGCATACACTGAGGAAACTGTGGCCATGTCAACAATACTGGAGAAGAGAAGGCTCCGGGGAGACCTTTTGGCCTCTTCCAGTACCTAAAGGGGCCTACTGGAAAGACAGGGAGGGAGTCTTTATCAGGGAGTGGAATGATAGGATGAGGGATAACAGTTTTAAACTGAAGGAGGGGGGATTTAGATGAGATATTAGGAAGAAATTCTTGACTGTGAGGGTGGTAAGACACTGGCCCAGGTTGCCCAGAGAAGCTGTGGCTGCCCCATCCCTGGAGGTGTTCAAGGCCAGGCTGGATGGGGCTTTCAGCAACCTGGTCTAGTGGGAGGAGTCCCTGCCCAGGGCAGGGGGGGGGAACTAGATGGTCTTTAAGGTCCCTTCCAACCCAAACTGTTCTATGATTCTATGATTCAATAGCACTTGCCTGCCAGGCAAAACACCTTGGGGTTTTTTTTGTGTTACTCTCCATCAACTCCCAAGATTTTGATCAATTACATTCTGCCCTAAATTGAAGTCATAGCATTTACTAATTGAGTGCTACTCAGGGGCATACAAAAGGCTGAAGGAAACTTAAAATGTGTCCTGTGGAACCATTACAATTATAAAGCTGTTGCATAGGTCTTCATATGCAGATCTGTGAGTGGGTGGCTGATTAATCCAGCCTATGATTAATGCGTAATGAATATAAAAAGATTATCACAACAGGAATGAGTTTCCACACCACCTCATAGCAAATTTATTTCAGATTATGTGCTAAGCAAGCAAAATACTCCTTTACCAACATGCCTGAGAACAGCAGGGAAGTACAGTACAGCACCTCCCCTTTTCTGCTACGTACAGATAATGCTGAGAACTGCTGGTTACATGGTCCTCAGTCACTTCTGCTACTGTCTTTGCTACATTTGGAAATTCCTGACCTAACTGTTTACTTTTCAAGCATTAAACTAAGATTATACCTCTCTCTGAAGAGTTCAAGCAAAGACAGGCTCCAGCTAAGGCTTGTTGAGGATCCATGCCAAACTCCAACATATTTAGTAGCACCTTTGAAAGGAGTAAGCAAAGTTCTACGGTAAGGTAGAATGTATACAATGCAACAAATCTAACAAAACATTTTCTGGCACTTCATAGAAAGACTGCTGTTTTTCACATAAGTTACCTTTGTGGAAGTTATTTTAGATTCAACTTCGGAGGCCTGATTTTTTTTTCCTTGTAGGAGTTTAATGCAGACATCTTGAGTAGAGTCAAGCACTGGAAACAGGCTGAAGATGCAGAAATTTGCTTGCATGTCCTATATTGTCCTATTCTTGAGCCTTTATGTTCTAATGAAAACATCTCTAGACTCTACAGCAAAGGCATGTGCTTATGTATGACACAACAAGAGCTGTAGAAGAAAAAAGGTGTTCCTGCAGCACCACAAAGGGAAGGAAACAGGAAGAGGATTACTGTAGTGAATAAAACAGATGTACAAAAAAAGCAGACTAAGCTTAACCCAACTCTTCACCACATCTGCTTTAGCGATATTTTTGGGTTGTTTTTTTT
>VYZM01019759.1:84952-160882 GCA_013398915.1 Dromas ardeola | reverse complement strand
AAAAGCTTTTTCCCCCCTGCTTTAAACAATAACAAAAAGAGCATTATTAGATATTTATATTAAAATCAGCACAGAGTGAAGGTATTTCTTCATGACACAAACACACAAATTCCCAAGAGCAAGGCAGAGGCTTTCCCTGCTTCTCCAACTCAATCTTTTAGAATAAGAGATAAGCATTACAAATTAGCAGAGTGTTCTGCAGCACTAACCCAATCCGCTGTCTAATCCAGTGTAAGAAAGTGCTAATACTATCATTATTGCTACATGAGGGGACATCTTGGGCCTTCAGACAGAATAGATTTCAACTGCAGGTTACAGATACCCATTTTTCACAACACACTTGAAGGTTACTTAATACTTGGTGCAATCGGGTCAGATTATGGCCTTTGGTTTTGCTTAGTATTCCCAAGAAGCAAAAAAGCTCAAAACCCGCCTGCTGCAGAAATGTGCCTGTCAAAACCATTTTTCTGCTTACTCATAAGAGAACATCAGTTAAAGTAAGATACTGCGCAAATCCCGCCAAATATGCATGTACCTAAACTTGTGTTTTGTCGGACAACTGCTGCCATAGTCCTGATCCCCAGGATGCAGCTTCCCAGGCTGCAGCCTCTCGACTCTCGAGCCCTTTTGTTACTCAAGGTTGCACATAAGACAAGAAGGCGGCACTCCCACCAAGACCAGCCTACTGATAAGGGGTTGCACCATGGATTAAGAGATGTGGTTTAAAGTGCCCTCAGGCTGAGAAAGGCCTGTGGCTTTCCTCATGTCAGCAAGGCATTTTAATGACCTGTTGTTAAGAACTGGGCACCCCAACTTCTACAGCTGTGCTGCAAAAGCAGCAATGTTTGTGCCACTTTAAAAACGTGCCTCTGCACACCGATTTGTCACAACCTCAAGAACTCCCTCTTCCCTTGGACAGGATCAAGGCGTGACCCACTCCTCCTCCTGGCCAACAACATATTCCAGCAGCCAGGTTCGCAGCCACCTGCTGCTGTGAATTCCACACCAGTGGGAGGAACCCGCTCTTCGCCCACCACAAGGCTCCAGCGCAGGTCTCCCAATACCTGTTGGAATCAGTGCCAGCTCTGAGGCCCCTTTGGAGGTCCAGCCATAGACCATGTCAAGACAGATGAAGCATTTCTCATGCCTCTTCCAGCACACATCCTCCTGGCAGGCCACGCTCTAGCTCCACACAGCACATGTACAAACCTATCCAATGTTTCAGATGTCACACACACACACCCCTGCTGAGCACTAATGAGTAAACACCTCCTTTACCACTGAGCTAACCCAAATTATCTTGCTAAATCTACAAAAGTCTTGTAAAGCTTTACACCTGCTTCCAAAGCTGCTATGTATCTGCATGTTTTGGTTTCAGTATTACTCAGTACATGGATTTTCCTGCTTTGAAAATAGGAAGTTCACTAGCCCAACAGGTAGCCCATTAGTCCTAAGCGTCTGTCCTCTGTTGCTCAACTTGGCCACAACTCCCATTGATGTAATTAAAAAGTTTCCTCGAGTAAAGGCTACAGGCACGGGTGTGCACGTAGTCACTTATTTCAAAATAGTCTCTGTGAGCCATGCTGTGGATTTCAGCTTCTTTCTAAAAATATTTCTGAATAGGCAATGGGTGTGCCCCTGAATGAATGACTAATAACTTTTTCCTGCAAGCCCTGGATTAGAAGGAATGATTCCTCTTGGGAACAAGAAGAATTATGGTGTTGCAGGATACTGTGCCTAGCAGGTGGGCATGCAGAGTATGCTGACCTACCTGCCGAGACAACGCACGTAGTAACTGCTTCTACAGCAAGAATACAAACCTTCCCTTTTTCCACACATTTTGCAACCCAACTATCATTTTATTATATAGCCTAAGTATAAAACAGAGCTACACAAGTTTTTATAACTAGGCAAAGTTCAAATATCTAATCAGCAAGAAATTCACAATGCAACTTTGTTTTTCTATGCATAATACTGAGGAGGTATACCTATACATACGATCATATCTCTACCTTTTGAGTAGAAGCACTCCAACTGAAAAATAACTTGGGAGCAAATCCTTTGTATCATATGCCCTAGAACATAACATAGAACTAAGCATACTATTGTCTTATCTTTTGTTTTGTTTTGTTTTTTTCCATTATTGTTACTACATTGTAACGATTGCTGTATGTGACAGAAACGCACGTTGCCCGGGATAACAATTGGTACAGTCAAGAAGACAGAGATCACAGAAGATCACAGAAGACAGAAGTCTTCATCTTAAATCTTCCATATTTGTTACTTTTGAAGGACTAACAGCATTTCTCAGAACATCTGTCTCCACATCATTACACATATCACCAAAGTGTACCACCGCTAAGGAAGCATTGTTTCTAGGGTCTATCAGCAGTATTAAAGAGATCTCTTGTTTTCAAGCGGAACAGGGGGAAGATAATCACTAAGCACAGGCCATCGAGGCCAGCCGGATATTTCTCACCATTTGAATCTATAAACCAAACCCCCGTGTGTTTCTAATGACCACTGTCAGCATAACAGGGCTGAACAAGCACAGGAATCCCTCGGTGAACAATGTGGCCTCCACAGTGCCAAAGTCAGGGCAGATACATAAAGTCATCTGGCAAGTTAAAGCTTCAGACAGAAAGTCATCACCTGAGCTTGTCCTGAAGAAAGTAGGGTTCCTCAGAACTGGATGAGCTGCGTGTCACTTCTCCCTTCGCTTTGGGAAAGGTGACTCTTTACAGCCAGGTGAAACCAGCAGTGTTTTCAGAAGGAAACAGAACTTTCTTGTGTGAGCAGTGCAGCATAGTGACTGTACAGAAACAGCGAGAGAATGCAGAGCCAGACTAGGTACCAAGTAGTTACTAACATCACTACCTGCAGAGGTAGTGGGGATGAGAGAAAGATTTCTGGTGGTTGGACTAGATGATCTGAAAAGTCCCTTCCAACCTAGGCAATTCTATGATTCTGCTTGAGGGCTACAAGTGTTTCTTGAAAAACATGTAACCACTGCAATTGCTGTTCATACTGAGACCTGGTTGCAGTTCACATCCCAAAGATTTCAATTAGCGTATTGGGATATTCAGCACCTTGAAATTTAGGTCACTTACTCTGTTGCCTCAATAGAAATCATAGTGATTCAATAGAATCACTAGTTTTAGAAACACAAGTTTGACAGCCTTGTCCTTAAACTGTACCTGGTTATAAAGAAGAAATGCAGCCTATATCACAGAAAGGCGAGGAGATTTAAAGTTTATGCTAGTTCGTGATGCTTTGACAAATGGCATTCTATGAAGCGGAATGGTTTCTTAAAACACTAAGGGAAAAAAAAAGTCACGAACACCAGTGACTTCCATTTAAAGACAGAAAAAAAAAAATAAGAACAGCATGCTATTAAAAGACACAAGTTTTGACAAAGTCAAAGTGTGGTTCTGAGCATGTGAGTGCAAGATGAAACAGCTATGTAACCAGAGCTCCTCCTGCTCTTGAGTTCTAGAGAAATGGCAATTTTATCCCATGTACATGCACATATAAAATGGCTTAGCACATTTCAACGCTGTTGTCAAGTTTACAGGGTGAGCTCTACACTCAAATTAAAGAGACTGGTAAGTTAGTAAAACCAGCAGAATACAAAGATGAATCTGGGTATAGAGACCTCATTGAATTAAGATGACACTTCATATAGCAGGTTAGGTAGCTTTGAGTTATTATAGATAATTACATTGCAAGAGTACACAATACTTTTACTCAAAAAGGCAAGGGTGTGACAGCAGCTGAAGCACTCGCACAAGGTCATACAGTAATGACAGTCAGAGGAACCAAGGAGAATCCACTGTCAGGTCAATTAGGCACAACCTGCCACGGTATTATGACACAGACTGGTGGTGATCTCAAATAACCTACTTTGCTACAACTAAACTATAAGGTTTACTGAGGTTTTTGAAATACATTCATCATTTAAAAAAAATTTTAATCCCCCCTCAGTGGAAAGAAGAGAAAGATACCTGGTTAAATTTGAAAACAGTTATTCCCAGCTGTTCTAAATGATGTAAGGGTTAGCTACCAACAAGTTAACAAACATACAGCAATAAAATCAATTCACACACACTGAACTTGAACCTATTAAAAGAAAACATTAGTACCAGATATGTAAGTCCATTCTTGGTTCCTAAAAATCACCCCAGACTGCTAGCAGTTCCAAAGGGAAAACAGAAACAGAGAGATACCTCAAAAATAATTACATCAAAACAACAGCTCTACATTAGGCAAACAAAGGCAGGAGACTGCATCACAGTAAGTTTTTGCCAGTTTCCAAAGCAGTATCCTCCTGCTAACCCACACCTCACACAAATTTTGTTAAACCTAATGCCGATACACATTCTAACCATGAGCAAGTCTGACTATGGAACCCAAGCTGAGGTACAACCTCTCTGAGCCATGGCTTGAGGCTGTCCTTCCCTGGGGCAGGGAACATCAGACAGCATTTTGGGGAGACCCACTTCCAGGGTAGCCCACCACCCCACGCTGGACACCCACTGCTATCCCTTCAGCAAGAACAAAGGCAAAAGCCTGCCCTGGCCTTGTTTGCTCTGTGTTTGCCTCCCAGCTGAGCAGGAAGGACAGCACGAAAAAGGGGTGCTCGTGGATTTTTACCCGGGGCAAGCTGCACAGCATACAGGGACAGGCAGAACAGCAGAGGAATAGAAAGAGCATCTTGAGAACACCACAACTTACAGATTTCCCCCATCAGCACAAACACTGGATTTCACGCCCACCTTCCAGAACAGCAGAGGGAACAATTTGCACTGAACGCAACCAGGAATTTCTCTCACAAACAAGAACTGGGACCACCACAACACACCACTGCATCCACCTGCCCCTCATCCACACTCATTTTAAAATAGCTGAATTCCACCAAGGTCAGCAACATCCTCCTGACAAAGCATCTTGCTAATTAGGCCAGATTCAGACCTCCTGTGCAGAATGAGCTGCAGCCAGCATTGCCTTGTTTTAGGCTAAGTGAATATGAGACTAAGTAAATATGATTGGCAAAAGTTACCTTAATGAAAATAGCCATCCATAAAACTTTAATATTACTGATTACTGACTAATGTTACTGCATGGAGAGACACAGTACCACAGCAGTTAGCTTCACAGTCTCAAGGTGCAATTTAACAGTTGAGTTAAACTGATCTAACCGTAAGTGTTGCTGGGGATTCAAACCCGTTCCCTACTTGCAGCTATGTATTCCTGCTTCTTCCCTGATATTGGTCCTGGCATTCCTGTGGCCTTGCTTCAACCAGATCAGAGAACTAACGTGGATGAAAACTAGCCCAGTGGAGGAAATTAAAACACAGCCAACAAACAGCTACTTTTCAGGCAGATCAGCCCCTTGATCCTCTGCACAGACGCACGAGCGTTGCTGCCACAGCAAGTCAGTGCCATGCCTCCTCCTCTGGGGGTGATGGACACCAAGGCGGACCCTGGCTGGTTGCCACGCTGTGCTGCTGGTGGTCCCAGCAAGGAAGCTGAGCTCTGGCCGCCCACACGCTGGCCATGGCGGCTGGCAGCCGGCCACGGCAGAGGGCGGCCAGGGCGATCCTCTCAACAGGGAACGCATTTTCTGTCCTCTTGCGAAAGTGTTAAAAGCGCAACAGAGGGAGAAGGGGGACAAACCGAAGAAGCTTAGCTAACTGCCAAAGAGGGTAAGCGTCTATAAATTATTGGTGTGTTTTTTCAGATCCCTGTTTCTGCAGCACAGAGGTACCTTCTTAAGTATTTCTCTTATCGACGTCTCTCACCAGCAGAAAGATTATGGTGTGTTGAGCAAGCAGGGACATGGGTGACGGCCAGGGAAGCGGGAGGCGAGGCAGAGCGGTGACCAACACTGGGCAGCAGCGGCAGAAAGCAGCCCATCTCAGCAGCGCAGCTGGCCTCAGGCACTGTGGGCAGAGGGAGATGTAGAAAAAAGACAGCTTAAAACACAGACATGAAAAAAGTGAAATATGAAATCTGAGGGCGGCTACAGTCCCTTGAACTCAGGCCAGCTTCAAAAGCATCAGCATATTTTTCACAATGAGTTACAGATAACTAACTAGAATTATTTCTAATTAATTTCTTTTTTTTTTCCACGCAATTGATTTCTAACTTTTTCCTAATCACCACGAGCAAGACCAGAATTAGGCTCTCGGAATCTTAACATTTGCACTGTCGGGATCCATCACAGCCTTTACACAAAGACGAATGCAACAGAAGCACCGGGTCTTTGAGACCACACAGCAAGGTCTATCCCAGATACCTGGTATTGAGGCAGGAGATGAATTACCTCTCAAAACAATGTGGGAGTGTTCTGAAAGTAACAGGGCACAGCCTGGTACCACACCATTAAATATTAACACAAGCGATAACTAATCTGCTGAAGGTGAGTCAACTGTGACCACAGTTTTAACCATTTACAAAAAAAGTTTAACAAATCAAGTCTGAGCACATAAATTATTGTAAGACATGCTACATTATAGTTTTGAGAGGAAAGGCATATGCGAAAAAGATCAGAATTTTATTTTGCTGTTTGAAAAAAAGAAAAGAAGTTTTGTAACCAACCCCGACCTTACAGTTCTTACAGTTTTATGGAACAGACCAGTCTTTTGCATTCAAACTGGATTACTTCCATTCCTTCAGAAAAACAAAACAAATCCCTAAACACATACATGATATATCTGTGAAATAAACAGTGTCCAGGTAGACCTCTCTCTGGGCCTTCTAATCGCATGGTAGCCAACTTCAAATTTGAAGCAGAAACAGGAGCAAGAGGGTTTTTTATAGAATAGATTAACAGTTACCTGGCTCTATTTACACTAGTAAACACAATAAAATTTCACAGCAGAAAGAAAGGAAACAAAACCCCATGCATTATGTTTCCTACAGCTAAGATCCTGTATGTGCTTTTAGCATGGATGAACTGGCACTATCAATAGGCTCTCACTCTCAATTACCTATTTATTTTTGCTGACATTTGGTTCTCAGCAACCTGCAACATTACATTCTCTACACAACAAGGTTAAGTGCCTATATTTATCTGCCCATGATACGGAAATTTATTGTAGTTGCCCACTTATTACTACGCAGAAAGGCCTATCTTCCACTCACTTCAGTCTTGCATTTACTGAAACGAAGTTATCCAGGAAGCAGAAAGAGTTGCCATGGAAATAAAACCAATTTAACAGAGGCTTCTGCAAA
Organism: Dromas ardeola; assembly: GCA_013398915.1. NCBI lineage: Eukaryota > Metazoa > Chordata > Aves > Charadriiformes > Dromadidae > Dromas > Dromas ardeola. The sequence continues at coordinate 153,646 of VYZM01019759.1, read as the reverse complement.
ACCTCCATTAATTAACCTATTTACGGTAAAACCATTTCTCCTCACATTAAATGTAGTTGGTATTGTTTCAATGATACAAAAAGAAAAATACAGCTGCTCTTCACTTCTTGTATATTCCACAGTTCAGTGGGAAATGCATCAGCACACAGTCTTGCACTATCTTTTTATACTTCATGGTAGAGTTTAAACTGAAGTGGTGAAAAGGAATTCATGATTTGTGTCGACTTTGAGCACACAAGTGAAGGTCCATCTATAAAACTGAATATAACCTGTTCCTGAAAAAAGCAATAAAGATTTGTCTTGCTTGTTTTGAAGCAAAAATATCTGATTTAGAATATAAGTTTAAAATTTGTTTTCACTTTTGAAACCCAGACTGTCACATTCCTTCAGAAAAACGCATCTTCAATATTTTCAATAACTATGTTGACAAAATGAAATGGTCCATGTCAAATCTCAGGAAATAAAAGAAACTTTACAGTATAAGAAAAGACAAATCTGTGAAATAGTTAACATATTCCAACTCTGCTCTTGACAGGATACTAGTATACTATACCTGAAAACCACATGGGCTTTCAATGAGGGAGTAACACCAAATTTAGTTTCAAACTGGGACAAACTTTGCCTGCAAAAAAAGGAAGGTGTAACTAGATGAAGGGACAGGTAGAATATCCTTTTGTTTAGCAACAATTCAGCAACAGAGCCCTGTCTAAACAGATACTGCATAGTGACAATGACAAGAATTACGCCACAAGGAGGGACAGAGCATACCCCGAGGCAAGATTTTCAGTGCCAAGGATCATTTGAAGTTTAACGTGGATGCTTTTACCAGCAGTATAAGTCTACTCCTAGCTTGGCAAATTTGGTAACAACAAATCAATAATTACCAGCCACAAACAGTATGTAATACAAAACAGTTCATATGCCTTAGACCATCTGGATGTCTGTTTGTTGCTGTACCTAACGCAAATTTCATGATTGCAAGGTGATTTGGTGGAGGGTGAGAGAGGAATATGAAAAAGACCCCACCCCTCATACAAATGCTCTGAAAAGAGGAACACGGTAAGTTTCTCAAAGCTCCAACAGCAAAGGAAGAATGGAAGGGGCAAAGACATTGGGAGAAGTTGTGGGGCATGTCCTCCCTCCAAAACTCTAGCACAGAAATCCAAGCTGAAAAAAAGCAGTAATAGTCTGATAACAGCAATAGTGTGTCACGTCCCCGCCTCCATAGGCTTTTCTTTGGATAGCATGGGACTCTCAACGAACAGCATGCAATTCACAAAACACCCAAGATTTTATACATTTTCAACTGGTTCGTAAAAAGAAGAATACAAACTTTCACAGAATTGGTGAGAAATCAGACTTACTATTGCATGATCTGCCTCATTTTTTAAATTTATTTGTTAACTGACAAATCGATGAATAACTACAACAGTGAAAAGGCAAAATGCTCAGATTCTGCTCTCCACTACAGCAGTGACTAAGGAATAAATCCACTGCAGGGAAGGCCACAAGCATGTAGTCACATGTTGCCCATAAGGATGAGTGCTACAAGAGTCTATGGAGCCTAATGCTGACAACAGGAAGAACAGAGACTGCAAGGTCAAGCCACCAGCAATTTGAGACCTGTTGGGCAAAATAATGCAGTGCTTTCATTGTGAATGAAGAAAGATTTTGGTAAGACAACTCAACTCTGCATCTCTCCTCCAAAAAAGCTTCCCACAGAAGTCAGTGGGAACCATGAATACATACGGGGTATGGTACTAGATCCTTAATGTGTAACTAAAAATTAAACATTGTCTTTATTCTGGAAAAACACAGACAGAAGTCACAATTGTGAGCTGTAGGCATCCCAAAGCTAAAACCCCAACTGGCTGCTTCCTTTAGAACTTCTTGATTCTTGCCATGGCTTGGAAGTGGAGCTTAGCATGGAAGAAAATACTATCTGGTCATGAAAATCTCTCTTTTGAACAGAATTCAAGCACCAGATAATTAAACAAGCAACTGAAGAGGAAATGAAGTGTAAACATGGACTCTGACCCCATTCTTAACAAGCGTTGCCAGTGAAATCAGCATGGGAGATGGACATGGCAGCTGGAAGCATGTTTGTAGTTATGAGTAAGGTAAATATGAGGCATTAAGCATCCCAGTCTCACACCAACTGGATTAAAATGAATGCAATACATAATAGCATTCTTATTGTCAATCAAAAGCTGTACAGAATCCAGTTTAAGTACATGAGACATACAGCTTGGCAGATATGATCCATGGCAATTCTTAAATTTGAACAAATTCAAAACAATAACAGTCTTTCAAATTTGATCCAAAATGGAAATAGGAATGATCCAGTTCCACCTCCACAGAAGAGACAGCCTTCTTGTCTTTCTTCAGTCTGTCTCCCTGTGCAATCAACAATTTATGATCCGTAATGAGAAGTGCGCTCCTTTTGGTCAAGTGATCTGGAAGTAAAACTGAACCTACCCATACCATCCAGATATTCCAAGTACCGATATCCTAACATAAGATTAACATCTTTTACACCATAGGAATTCTTTCCTGCATACCAGGGTCCATTATCTTCCTCTGAGACACAATTTCCACATAAGGGATTTTAGAGCAAAGATGTCTTTAAGGCAGACACACCCCTTACAGAAAGATGGGTGGGAGAAGCGAAAGACCCAACAGGCCACAACCGTGTCATTTCCATGGAGCATGTGAACAACTTGCCTGGACAACACAAGTACGAAGCCAAGCAGCGGGGATGCAACTGGAGAGAGCTACCCGGTTCGACTGATGCGCAGCTCCCACCTCCTCACTGCCAGAGGAGCCCACGTGGTGCTGAAGAGCTAACATATGGGGAATGTTGTTTGTCAGCAACACAAACAAGTAGAAGGTATGAAGAGCCAGTTCTCCTTTGGTCCCACCTCCTCTAAGTCTAGAAAGAAAGATGAGAAAGAGACAGGTATTCTCTCCCAGGGTAAAAGCAAAGCAAATCCATATAAATTTGCAGTGTTATTCCTGCTTTACGTTTGGGGCCACTTGGGCCACAATCCGTTCGTAGGTAAGGTGAGTTAATGAATTCACAGGAGGATTTTCCTCTAATTGCACTGCTATCTAGCAAGGGGTAAGAATGCCCAGACTTGGTCTCTGGAACCTTCCTTTAAGACCATGCATGCATTTGATGTTTGCGTCCCAGTAAGAAAGAAGCAATCTCCCCCTACGCTAGCACTGACAGGTCGGGTGGCACCGAGGGCAGCAGCCACAGCAGCATCGTTACCAGTCTTCCAGATGTTGGCACCAGAGAGGTCGATCAAAATCCGCGCAATCTGAAAGTCCCCTTGAAAGGAGAGAAAAAAACCCAGCAAAATTGTCCAGCCACTACATGGCCAGATAACAAGGATCTGAGTGCTTACAGATGCAAAGAAGGAAGATGTGAAATATTCTTAGTTTAAAGATGTTTATTGTTGCAGAAGACACAGAAGTATGACAAATTAAAAAGGTTGACATAAAAACCTGTCAGAAACAACAATACAAGGATTAAAATCTGCCCCCACTGATCTTGGTGGGAACTATGTACTTCAGGCTGTAGCCAAGACTTCACCCAAGCAACAGCAATTTCAATTTCTCGTGTTTTCAAAAGCTTCACAGAATTTGTACAAATGTTGCTTACAACTAACATTTTCTTGTGAAGCATCAGGTGTTCTGACTGCTAGAAGGAGAAACTAGAAGCAGACCAAAGCACGAAGAATACTGTTTTTGGCGGGGATAATACACATGGAGGCACACTGTATATCACTGCACTCTTCAGAAACATCCTGAGTCAATATGAACACTACCAGGCTCTGAATAAGTGAGTGACAAAAGGACACTCTGAGAAAGAAGTTACAGGAGTTACAGACAGCCAAGCATCCAGTGATGCTTCCCCCGCAAGGCAGGAGAACCCGTTCATCCACCGGAAGAACAAAAGCTGTAAAAACATGAGGCAGATTCATCTGTTTCTCGAACTTGAAGAAACTGGCATGCTTTCCCAGGCATGGCTTGCCTGTTTGCCTACTTCTGAAAGGTCAAGAGGAAGAAGAAAAAAACCTAAATTATACTCAGCAAGAGAATGACGGTGCCTAATAGAGTTGTGCACTTCAGCACTCAAGGTAACAGGAAGAATATGCAACTGTAAACTCTGCATGACCTCTGTAAATAATTCTGAGCATTTTAATTTTGGGGGCTTGACAACAAATCACAGCAAAACTGTAAAGTACATACACCCCCCCACAGAAATAGGTAATCCTAAAGAAAATAGCTCCTTTGTTCTCCCATTTTGGAAAATACCTCTGTGGTAATTATTAAAAGTATTTCAGTGTTGCTTAGATGGCCTGCAGCAGTTTTAAGTTCCTTTGTTTTCTGCTACAGGCATTGTGGTTTATAAAAAAAGCAATTTTGATCAATATGTAACGAAACACGTTTTCTGCAAAGGAATAAAAATAAGTATCACAAGACTCAACAAATAGAACAGTAGTAAAATGAGGCATTACATACACATAGTTACATAATTTTTACTGGCTTAAAAGTAATATAAATCAGAGAAGCGTCAGAGAATGCTTAGGGGCCACACGCCTTTTTGCTATTGGTTGACAGTTACTTTTGTCCCCATGGTTAGTATGCCTTGAGGAGAATGAAAGAATGAGATTATTAAAACCTTAACAGACGATGTTCCACGTAGAAAAGGGCATTTCTGGGAAAGCTGGTGAATGGGCAGTGGGTGTTGGTAAGATGTAAAGTAACAGAACATGACTACAGAACAGTAAAACAGCAAAGAAGTGTAAAGCTAAGTTACAGTAAAGCTGTAAAAGCCCAATTAGAAAAATAAATTCCTGTGCAATTTCACTTTGAATGAAAATGTCAGTAACGTAAGCATATGTCTGACAACAATAGAAATCAAAACTTTTTTTCAAATATTTGTCTCTAGTAAGAAAGGACTGGGCTATCAGATATCAGAGTGATGTCATGGAATAAAAACTTAACTTGGAATAGGACATTAAAATTAAGGCTTCTTCATCTGACCTATTTCCATTCTCAAGAGAGGCAGAGGAATCTCCCACTCTAAACTGGCAATTATCTACCTATAGCAGACACTCAGTCTAGGACCTAATTAATTTGATCTTTCTTGGAAGCTGAAATCACAGCTAAGTCCTGACCTATTGATAGCAGAACTGCCCATACAGGACATTAATCCAGGCTTGTTTTAGTTCTAACATACCTTCCAGCCCACTTCTCTTCAATACTCTGCATTAGCACACTTTGCTTGCCTGTATTTGCAATGATATCAATGTGCAACTTAAAATACCACCTCGGCCAAGCTGCGTCTGTCACAAGCTCTTATCTCAACAGAAACGTCAGGAAGAGAACAAAGGTCAAACAAGGTACTAGGGAAACTGTGGATGTTACCAGTCCATCCTCAGAGCCCAGGGGAAGTCCGGTAGCAGAGCTGGGATGGGAAAACACCATCACAGGGAAGCTCAGGATACCTAGCTGTCTCATGGCTTCTTTTTCCCTTCTCTGGGTTCACATGCCTCACCACACAGCTAGCACCCAGGTTTGACAGAGAAGTGAAGAGGGAATTAATTTCTCCTGTGTCAAGGCTATGGATACGGGTGTGATTGTGGCTTTTACTTTGCACAAACACAGCCCCCCTTACGCAGCCCTGCTCTTTTAGCATCTCACCGATACGCATGGCATACCCATGAATTTCACAGAGCAGGACTGGCTCATCTGAATCACTAGCGAAGAGAAGCGGGTCTGTCCCCTCTGTCTGTCTGCCTGGGTTCCTTACACCAGCGTCAGAGCCAAGGGCTTTCCTGTATTCTCCGAAGGAGAGCTTGTACTAATGTGATCCTTCACTGCAATGAAGACTGGGGTAACAGGAAGGGAGACATTTTTCAGCTCATTCTTCTTTGTTCTCTCTCCAAAGAATAGGAACTTGGTCCACAGTTTACCAGCCCCTCTCCAGTCCTCAGTGGAATAGCACAACACAACAAGAAATACAACACCGTGTTAAGTGCGTTCAGAGGGGTTTTATATAGGAACTTCCTTCTCTACTTCTTGCTTGAGATCAGTGTGTCACCATGTATATAAGATACATATAAACACACATACACAAAAATTTACTTGCAGCAGCAGAGGCTTGAACAGACCTGGTTTCAGCTATGCTACTGCAAACCCATCCTACCCATAAATTTGCAGCAAAATCCCCCCTGGCTTAATTGGAGGCAGGATCAGTACTTCTCACAGAAGCTTATGAAGCTCCAGATATCCAAACTACATTTAGAATACGGAAGCAGCTACACAAATCACAAGAGCAAGAACTTGTGACCTTGGGTCATAACTGTCTAATGAGTTCAGTCATTGACACAAGAACTGATCAAGATGCACCTATCTACAATTAAAAAGGAACAGATACATCAAAATACATGTTAAGCCATGTTCATCTATTTGAACAAAATCAAAATCTGATTACCAAGGTTAGCAAGAAATCCATGGCACCAAAGAAATGGAACTTCTTGTGATAATAGTACTGGTGGTACCTCGGAGGGCTAACCCAGAAAAGGATGGTCAACTAGTGGATGCTGCATCCAGGATAATTTACTCTATTTTTCAGGTTACCATCTATGCTACACCTGGTTCTGTTTCAGGATCACTGCTTATGATTATTGAACTTTTTCATTTACCAGCTACGATGCACTCTGCAGGTTTATATATAGCCACAGGGCACGTAGCTGTATTTATATTTATCCTTTATATCTATCAAATTATCAGTTCCTGTCATTTCTCAGCCTCTATGTAGTTTGCAGATCGTTTCCTGTCTGTGTTTTAAGAAACCAGGCAAAGAATTGATAAGGTATCATCACTGCTTACATCCTCGTGAAACTACCAAAACTGAGTGGCCTTCCATTCCTATTGTTTTTCCATAGGAAAATATGTCATTTCACCTTTCTCTGCACAGCACGGACTCCGTGTTACTTAGCAGATGAGGAGAGGAGGAAACACCCTCCTAAAGCATGCCAGAAAAGGAGTGCCTTCCATCGTGACTCCACAATTGCTAGGAAAATGCTGTTGAACAGGACAGGATGACACAACATTGAAAGACCAACTCCACCCCAGCTACCAGCCCTCCGAGTCTCCACAATGGAGTATTTATTCCAGGACAAGCAGTTGTGGCTAATGCTTGACAATGGGCTCACTGGTTCTCCTCCCAGATAGATGACCAGAGTTGGAAAATGTGGGCTAGAACGGAAGGGAAGAACCCCTCTGAGAGGAACTGAGTGTGCAAGTCACTTGGTTTTTCCCTGGAAAGAGACTTGAGTCAATGTGAGTTTTGTTTTCCAGCTCAGGCTGGATGCCACTGCCCCTTAAGCCAACCCTGCCAATAAGTCAGTGTAACTTAAACCCTCACATGAAGGTTGGCATAGTTTAAAAAGGCCATGCATAAATAAGAATCTAGTTGAATGGAGGAGTCTGGTTAGCCTTTCATGTACTGACAATGGAGTGAGAGGGAAAGAGCAGGACTGTTGAGAAGCTCAGCTTGAAAGCCTGGCAAGGTTCTGGTAGAAGCACCTGCCTTTGAGCCACTTTCAGTAAATCAGGAGGGCAGGGTGCTGGATGCAACACAATTTAAACCTTTTCCTCTTACTGCAAACCAGGATTCACAACTGCAAAAAAAAAAAGCCACATTCTAGTCTGATAGGTAAGGGGGGGGAGGAAAGAAGTAAGATTTATGTTCCAGCTACAGCAGATATTTCCCCTATGCCTGTTACTGAGGCACTATGCTGTAACTGGGAGCCAAATTACAGATGCTTTCTACCCACTGGGAATGTCATGAAAGTCTATTTAACAAATCAGGTGAAGTATGGAGAGTTTTCAAGTTCTGAATCTTTGCCACAGAAGCAATAGCAGGCTGTAGAAAGCCATGAAAATTGCTTATATTGGCCTAACTCTGACATCCTAATGAACACCACATGTAGATTGTGCTGTCAGTCAGGACTTCTTCATTTGTTTCTCTGTCTGCCCCATCCAACCTGGCCTGGAATGTTTCCAGGGATGGGGCATCTACCACCTCTCTGGGTAACCTGCTCCTGTGTTTCACCACCCTTATTGTAGAAAGTATCTTCCTTATATCTAGTCTAAACCTTCCCTCTTTCAGTTTAAAACCATTACCCCTTGTCCTACTGTTGCACTCCCTGATCACCTCCCCATCTTTCCTGTAGGCCCCCTTTAGGTACTGGAAGGGGCTATAAGGTCAACCTTTTAATCCCAAATCCAGAGAAACATACTCTGTGGCACAGTCCAATAGAAAAAGTCTGCAGGTTTCTGATCTACGGCAAGTCACCTGCACAGACTAGTCTGCCAGAGAAAAGGTCAACTAAAGAGTAAAAAGAGCATCTAGCATCATCCCAGGGGCTTCTGATACTCTTAGGGGAAGGGGAGTTGTTTAAATAAGTTCTTAGTTTCCTAGCACCATGGGAATTCCTGGTGTCGGTGGTATGGAGCTGATATGAACCACACCATGTGTTCAGTCATTCACTCTTTTTTGAAAGGTGGGACCCATGGTGTCTTGTGTGAGCAATAGTCATACAGCAACAGTGAAGGATAACACATCCTGTCCATGGCACCTTCAGCACCAAACAAACTGTGAATGAGGTCCCCTTCCACATTACTAATTGGTCTGCTAACCTCATTTTACAGCGTTCAGGTGGATCGTTCAAAACTGTCGTTTAGAGTTTGCTTTTACTGCCATTAACATTTTACACTAGTGAGAGAGAAGGTATATGACAGGTATAGAGGGTGATACTTCCATCTCCTCCTTCAACATTGATCATAACTCTTGGCAGTGTTCCTTCCATCCAGGATTTAAAGGTATGACATTTTATTTCTGTGTCACTTAGATGATGGAACTTCCTTGCAGAACTGGAAAAAAGTTAAAGGAAAAATGGCAGAGGCTGTGACAGCATAAGGAATGGGATAAAAGCTGGGTTTCATTAGGACTTTTTTGGATTATTTCCTGATTAGTACAGTATAAGATGGACTCCATCGTACCTTTGCTGTTAGTTGTTTGCATTGAAGTCATATCACTGTAGTTCCGTCTCTGCTGTACTACACAGGATACAGTTCCCTGTATGCTGCTGCATAAAGCTCCCAAGCTCCTAATCAACAGGCTAATTTATTCCACCTTTGTTTCTACAGGCTTAACATCAATAGACAGGTGTTTCTCATTCTGCTGCAATCCAAGAACTCTTTCAGATTTGTGGATGTATATGTATATCTTAATCAGTCTATAATGTCTCAGCTTCGTGTCAGCTGGCTTATCTACTATTTCAATTACAGAACCACCTCATGACACGTAAGAATTTGGACTATGAGCATGCAATTGTAACAGAATTAACTTATCAACTAGTTAATAACCAAAAAACCCAACTGTCTTTATTCTCTAATATGTATGTGTCCAAAAGAATGTTGCCTCCTGCAAGACTTTTGAGTTAGGTTCTTGTTAAAGGCAGAATGCCAAATGAGAGGTACTGCCACTGAACTGAGCGTAATGGCAAATTTTAAGACACGAAAACTTCCACAGAACTCATTTGGAAAACTCCATGTGCCGTAGCTAAATAAATAAAATATGCACCTCTCATTCTCATATGTGATTCATAAAAGGTCTTTCATGCTAAAGTGCAATGCCACTGTACAAAGTCAATGTACAGCAGAGGGATCATAAAACAAGAGGACATGCTGCCTACAAGAGCAAATAAATCCCTACCTATGTGAAGGAAAAATTCCCTAAGAGCAGTTTTGGAGAGTTTGGTTGGTTTGTTTTTTTTGCTTTGTTAAATGGGCCATCTTAACTGTGTGTCACGAGCTGAATAGATCTGATGTACTCTGATGTGAAATACATCCCTATGTGATCCTGATCTACTTCTACTGAAACTAGTGCTGTACTGCTAGAGAAGTCTGGATCGAAGAGATGGATTTCACCCCATGACTGGTCCTGTCCCCCCCACCGCGGTTTAAATGGCCAAAGAGATGATTTCAGCATTCTGCAGTTCTAGTGATTCTAGGACTTATTGTAGTACCCACCTGGTACTTCACTTGTTTTTACAAATATTGTCCAACCTTCCAGGCTTTTTCAATGTCTTAGATTTTTGCCAGTGTTTTGTAAGTTAAGAATTAAAAATCCCAAACCAGGTAAAAGGGGGTAACCTCCAAAAGCTCATGTCTCTAGATATGTCTTTTTTTCCTGTTCCCCACCACCAGGCTCTGCATCTTCTGATCAATACCAATACTTCCACCTCATCATAATGGTTTTCACAGTTATCAGAGAACAGAATCAGTAATAGTGACGCTGAGTGTTGTTGTTGCAGTATTACTAACCTTTGAGAAGAGACACACAAGTCATGCAGAGTACAAACTTTCTAAATAAGAGCTTACTAGCTTCACCATGATTTTCTTAGATATTGAGGCCAGAAAAGACTAGCAGTGTATTTACCGACTACCCTGTAGCTTTTCAGCTGGGTTTCCGGAATACAGAAGCAGAGGCTTCTACAGATCATAAAACAGGAAGAGAAGCTGAATATAGCTATCGTACTGCTGTAAAGGACGGCGTCCTGGCAATAGGAGACAAATAATCCAGATCCATTACCCATGTTTTCACTCAGTCTTGATAGCTTGATACTTCAGACCAAACATGCCTATTTCCACCCATCTTAAATCATTCACAAATTATGTCAAAATACTGTTCCCTAAGTAGTCATACCCAGACAAGGTTAGATAAAGGTAAATGAAATGGTGAGTCAGATTTATTTCTTTGGCTCTACTCACTATTTTAGTGAATAAATCTCATCTACCCAACATCTCCAACTAGAGATGACTTTGGGACATCAACATCATTGCTGGGCAGCCCCATTGGCTTTTGATGCCCTCTCTTTTCTATGAGCATCTGGGGCTCATTTGAAAAATTCAGTATCAACACACAAATATAAGTTAGTTTCTTTGCTTTTACACAATTTGACCTCAGTCCAGATTTACTTTTTTGCTTGTTTCTTGCAACATAGTCTTTTCTTGCAGCCTTGTTCTGAGACACATACTCTAGAAGGACTCCTTAACAGAGAAGTTAGAATCTATTGCTAACTTCTGAATCACAGTGTTATTTTTCCTTAGTGGTCCTTCTGTAAAGGAAGCACCATTTTTACTCCCCAAGCCATTAAAAACTGCTTTAATGACTGGTATTGGGAATTCCATAAATTCTCAATAATAAAAACTTTCAGCAAGCATTTCCTACTTCCCTTGATCTATGCAAATACTTATTTTGATTAAAGCAATAAAAGACATATCAGAAAGATGTGATTATCAATTAAGCCACCAAAGAACCTGACAGCCTTTAGCATTTTCCCAGTTGGTTCCTAGTGTATAGAGAAGAACATTTTGGAAAAAGTAAGATTTCTTTGTAGAAATTGCTCCACTCAAGGTCAAGTGAGTGCATAGTAAGTAAGTGAGACTTTTTTACATGCAAAGATTATTTCCTACTGTCATAATTTTCTTAGTCTGAGAGCAGGCTCCCTGAAGTAAACATGGAGGTCAAAAATCTAGTCTTAAGTCTAACATGAAAATGGGTTTCATAGTTTCATCTTTTAATCGAAAAAGCAAGACCATGATCCTTTCTTCCTGAAGTTAGACAGAATTTAGCTACTGAAAACAACAGGAGTGTACTCACTGCCACAACTAAAATAGTAGTAACTACTTTTCTTTAAGTTTGACTCATATTTTACAGCAGAACCCCAAACACACTATCTGCCAGAGACAGTACCAGTCTGCGTTTAATCCTGTCGGTACCTTCAGGGAAAAAGGCATTTGAGAGCCCTCTCACAAGCTGACAACCCTTCCAGTTGCACCTCACAACTACAAGAGTTGCATATATACTTAAATAGGATTTCTAGTGTTACTACTGTCACCTTAAAAAGATACTTGCCAAAAAACATTAGGTCTGGCCCTCCGGACTGATAAAACTGCATTATATCCATCTGTTTCTGCAGAGAAGCCTGAAGCTGACAGGCCCAGGCTCTGGTTCCAAATACATTTCTGAGCACCAGTGGTGGCCCAAGATGTCCCTGTCCCCGCTCTGCCAGCTCCCTTGTGTTTGCACAATTGTTGGAGTGGCTTGTGATAAACCAGATCAAGGAATTACTCTAGATGAACACTGAGTTGGATTCTTTCAGCTGTGTCATTTCTATAAGGAGGGTGGCTGTGAAAACCAGCTTATTCAGCTTTGCCACTCAACCTGAAGCCATAGCTTTGGACAGGTCGATATCATGTACTTCATGGGATTTTGTGGTTGTAAAAGGTAAAATTTTAGAGGTTTCTGGGTGCTCTGTCTTTGAAGATGCAGCAGAGGTCCACTATATAGGATCAAAACAAAGCCTCAAACACCTTTAAAAGAAGGGTTATTTCAAATTTGAATGAAAATTTCCTGAGCAAAGTGGAAACTGTTGTCCACCTCAAAACACATGGAATCCTCATGTCCACACAGGGATGGCAATGGAATTGCATCTATCACTATTTGCTAGGAATGAAGATTGGTGCGAAAATCATCCTAACACAAATTCTACAGGACAACACACCAAGTCTAAATATGAAAGAAAAGGTACCTGTTCAAGAGCTGCAGAGCCTGCTTTAAAAGAGGTGTTTGCTCGAACAGAATGTCGCATGCTAAGCCAGTGAGGCTCTGCTGGAGCTCAGGAGTCTCTGCAGCATCATTTTAAGTGGAAATTTTGCCTGAGCACAAATGAAATGCTGGACTTTGAGGGAAAACATTTCCCTTAGAGAACACAAAATGACACAACTTAAGGAGCAAGTCTGCTGAAAATTTTTTTGATCATTCACCTTTATTCAGCGATGCCAGCTGCAAAGCACTGCCTCCAGAATAATTCACTGCCTATTGCAAATCTATAAATTGTCTGAGTGCTTCCAAATAACAAAAGACTAGCTCAACTTTCTCGAAGAAGAGAAAATTCACTATAACTTTTCCATTGCACAGGGCTGTTATTAACATCAGCTGATCTGTTACATGTTTTCATGTCAGTCTTTACAAAGAAGTATTTTGCAGTGCGAAGAAGGATCATTGTGTTGTAAAAATGATGATCCAGAACTAAAAAGGATATCTACCCATGACCTAAGCCCAGATAATGTAGTGTCTCATCCTCGTTAGTAAAATATTAACAGAGGTTATTGGTTGTCATAGTAAAATGAGAGGCTGTACTGAACGTAACTTCGTTTACGGACGTTCAGAAAATTGACATCACGGCTGCGAGAACGTATAAATAACCAGCACACTGTGTTTCTGATCAGCTGCAGCAACAACCCTGAAGGAAGCATTCTACAGGCTCAGCTCTTCCAAAGGCACCGCAGAAACTGGATTTTCTAAAGTAACCAAGGAGCTCCTTTTTGTAAAACAGTTCTGAGAACGTCTGAGAGATTTTTGCTTCTGCCTTTAATTGTGTTTGCCATTTCTTTAAACAACGATGTGCACGGGAGGTTGTGCTAAGTGCCTGGGAACTACACTCATCCCCCTGGCTGTGCTATGTACCCTCGCTAACATCTTGTTGTTTTTCCCTGGAGGAAAAGTGGTTGAAAACAATGCACACATTACAGATGAGGTTTGGTACTTCGGAGGGATCTTGGGATCTGGTGTATTGGTGAGTATACAAATTCCGACATTCCCACTTTCCCCCCACCCACAACATGACTTTGCATTGCTGAATTTCCGCAGAACCTCAAATGCAGGTTCCAACACTGCAAATTCTTCTTAGATAAACAAATAAGTTACAAGTCATCCAACAGTTTTGCAATAAGTAACTTAATTTAGTGATAAGGAAAAAAAAAAAAAAAGACACAGAACTGTTATATTTAGAAGCAAATGTAACTTGAATTCATCCCAATTCAAACTGTATTTCTGTTATTGGTAGATGATCTTTCCTGCCTTGGTATTTCTGGGCCTTAAGAATAATGATTGCTGTGGATGCTGTGGTAATGAGAGCTGTGGAAAGAGGTTTGCGGTAAGTGAGAAGAAACATGGCAAAAAAGTAAAAGCTAAATTGTTACCGGTATGACATATGTATCTTCTGCTCGCAGTCGCTGGGAGACTAGACAGATGCTGTCCAGAGTGTAGGACACAAAGCCTTGTCATTTCCGTGAGTGCTGAAAGGTAGAAATATCAGGCTGTATAAAATTGTATTATGCCTTTGATGTTGTGCCACAGGTACATCACAACTGTACTGCCTTGTTGTATTTTGCTGTCACAAGATACTTATGGTCGCTTTCACAATTAAAACTAATTTCTGACAGACCTGCACTTGGTTTTGCAGAGCATAACAGATCTCTCATTAGCCATTTTTTGTTGGCAGTTTTTAAAATTATTCTGACAGTTGGGCATTACATTCCCAACTCACTGCAGACCCACACAACGGGCTGTGAGTATCTCACTAGGTTCATAGGAAACTTGAGGTTGAAAGAGACCTCAGGAGGTCACCGAATCCAACCTCCTACTTAAAGCTGAGTAGAGCAGGCTCCAGTTTGAATTTATAGCTTCCTTTCACATTAGAAGTGAAAATTTCAAATGGATACCTTCAGACACTAGTAAACATTTCAAGCATTTTAGTTTAAAAATGAGATTAGAGAAAAAAATAAATATATTTCTACTAGGAAGGTCTGTCCTTTTGAAATAAATTGCTTGGCTCGAGTAGGTCATTACACTTTTTTTATAGAGGAACAGGTTTTCAATTGAAATAAAAAGGAAAAAACAAATAGGGAAAGAATCATGGCTGTAAGGTTAACAAGGAGCCTTCCCTAAATTCCCTGTCTTTGATGCTGTCTTCATGCAATCCCAACAAAGCCGGTGGAGCTTTGGGCGGGGAGTCGGGGGAGGAACTGGAGCCACATATTTCTCTTCACCACACTGTATTATCAATTTTCTGTTAGCAGTGCACATAGCTTAGTTCAGCAACTACCGAAATACTACCATTTTGCCCTGCAAGGTAGCAGAACTAGGGGCATGGTTCTACCCAGGGGTGACCCACCGGGGGTGACCCACCAGGGTGAGCGCTGCTGCCCGGGCTCCTACTGGTGTACGAAAGCTAAACCTTGTGTGCATGTTGCTGCCCACAAAGCGACCCACCTCCTGCTGTGCTGTCCCTGGTGATGACTCATCTTAGCTAGCTGAGAGACTGGGAATATTAATACAGTCACAAGTACTAAGTACACCGTACTAAAAAAGTCCAGGTGGCCTTACCACAGCATGACTGAGAAGTGAATTTGTTCTTGTATGTTAGCAAAAACACCATTATTACGATGTCTACTACATAATTATGTTTAAGTTAGCCCCATTAGATATATCAACATAAAAATGCATGTCAACACTAGGCAAGGGTCTCGAGGTGAGGTCTGAATAAAAGCTCACAGACCTGAAAGTACGTTTCTTTTCATCCTCTACATTTATTAGTTTGATCCACTAACTACCTCTACCTACGAACTGTTAGGGCTACCAGTGCTTCAGAATTCAAGCAGAGCATCAGTTATTGCATGATTTACTTACGTATTAGAATATGTCAAAATGCTGTAATGGAAAGCCAGAAAAATAAAGACATCCTTTCCACGCCATTCCAATTGCGCTAGAACTAGCAATTAGAACTAATGATGACAAGTACCTGCGAGGAAATAAAGTATACTAATGTGAAACCCAAAGCGGAGTCTCAGGAAGAAAAAAATGTAATTACTTGGTCCAGATATGACCAAGATACCAAAGCTAACTTGTAAAGGGTACTGAAGATTTTTTTTTTTTTAATGCCTTGAGTGGTCCACGACTGCAGTCTTGCTTACAGTTTCTGGAGAAAGACATCCACTCCAGTCAAACACAGAACCCTCAGGACCACAGTACAACCACGAGTCTAGTGGACAAATACTGTCCAAAGGGAAGGAGTGCCACCTACTGTGTCAGCATCAACCCTTTCGTCTTCAGGCAAATGGTGCTAATTCTTTTATAGCTTCTAAATACCAGTGCAGGTATGCCTTATACATTTACTACGTAATTGCAAACTAATATATTTCAGCTGTTCAGGAGCTGACTATTTTGACGGTTAAGAGCTGAATTTAGGGAATGTACATTCACATTAATAGGGTACATTTCATCGTTTGAATGAGGACAAAAATAACATTATTTTTCTCTTCATCAGATGTTTTCTTCTATAATATTTGCTGCAGTTGGACTTCTGGGAGCTGGATACTGCTTTGTTTTGTCAGCAGTAGCCCTCAACAAAGGCCCTAAATGTAACACTGGAAGAGAGTGGACCTATCCTTTCCATGACGGGTAAGACAAGACAATCAGAAAAAAGGTTATACGTGTTTTAACCTTGTGATATGATTTAACTTCCAAATCCATTGTCTAAAAATGGGAATTATACTGTTCGTCTAAAACACAGAAGCTCTTAGAAGAACCAGCAACGTACAGCAATATCCGTTCAAGAGCACAGATGTAAAGCCTAGCAGGTACAATCAAACCTACTGAGTTTCAAAGGAACAAAGAGAAATGCACAGCCTTCAAGGTTATTCTTGGAATGATAAGCAGTGTACAGGGATAAATTCCACCCAGATAAATAGCAGTGATACCTTATATCGAAATCTGATGGTATTCAAATAATTAGTATCTACATGTCACTTTATCTTGGTAATGGAACTTCTAAGTTGTCTGTTCCTCACACTGCAACACAGACATGTTTGCTGTCATGTATATTTACCACTTTAGGAGAGGTAGTGTGAAGGACATGAAACACCGGCGATCCAATTGCTCGGGGCTGAAGCCAGCAAAGGCCTGATTGAAAACAGGATGCGATGTATTACCAAGGAGAGCAGGACAGATCAATGAGGGGTGCAGCAAAGCCTGAGCGTCTTTAAAGCAGTCTTCCTCAGTCAAGAGTGACCTAGCAGTGTTTCTTGCATAATACAGCACAAAATCATAGTTCAGGTTAAAAAGAAAAGGAGAGGTAGAATGTTGTATGTTACTATTTGTTTGGTTAGAAAAACTGAGTTTATTAATCTTTTATCATAGTGTTTGATAGTTCGCTTGTTTTGGCTTTATGACAATGTAATACAGTAAATTAAGGCAAATATTTAGGTGTAGGCACCCACACTGTCACTGGGGGGTGCGCTTGGTGAGTGTATGACGTACCACCTGGTGTCAGCACTGCTCCATCCAGCAGAGAACCAACCATCGGTAACAAAAATGCCTTTGCCAGAAGACATTGGCACGGACAAACACCCTTTTGGCACGACTGGCTTAGGTCTCTTCTTCCCAAAAGGTCTAAGGCTGGCTAAGGTCTCTTCTTCCCAACAGAACCCGTTCAATTGTACCTAACGCATACTCGCCTCCAATTGTTCCCTTCCGGTGCATTGGCTTTTCAAATCAATTGCTTCACTCAATGTAGAAACTCAAACAGAACTGCATTCTAGATAAGTAGCACCAGTGTGACCATGGGAATTCCTTCTTGCAGTACTGAAGCAAACAGAACATCACAGCAGTGACAACTTGTCAGCCATGACAGGCACACACATCGCCCCCCCGGCCCTCTGTGAGCTACTGGCATCTTCTTCATAACCCTTTTGTTCCCCCCAGGGATTACCTCAGTAACCATGCACTATGGAACACATGTCAGTCACCTGAAAACGTTGTCCCATGGAACCTGACCCTCTTCTCCTTGCTGCTTGTCATGAGTGGAATCCAGGCAGTGCTCTGCAGCATTCAGGTGGTGAATGGCCTCTTTGGAACAATCTGTGGGGACTGCAAATGTTGCGGATGCTGTGGGGTGAGCAACTGATGGTTTTCTTTCATTATTTTGGGTACCGATGACAGTTAATACATACACCTGACTAGCTGACAGTCTGAAAAACTGAACTAGCCCTCACTCAGCATTGTGATCATGATTTCTAAAGAACAGCTGAAACCATACGGTGGTGCCAGGTGCTGAAAATACAATCTCAGCCCATATCATGGGGTTTATCTGACAGCTTACCATAGCCACTGGGAAATAATAAAAACCTTTGAAAGGCACGGGAATACTAGCCACTAAATTACCTCCATGTTTTTATTCTTACAGGGAGATGGAACTGTCTAAAGAATATGAACATTCCCTTATCTTGGGAGGCTCCCTTTTGCAACCGTTCCATAAAGCAGCCCTCGGATGCATCGTCTCTGGCTCAGAACACGAGAATGAAGGACGCTTGCCCCCACTAACATTATGAAGCCCTGACTTCCTTTCTAGCCTTCCTGAAACCCCTCATCATGGAATAAAATAAGTTAAATTCAACTCTCACATTCATATTTACTTTGTAAAACAGCTTCCTTTGAAAAAGAGGGTCTTCTCAAGAAAAATATTTTCTCTCCTGAGTCAGCTTTCCAACTGGGGATCACCAAATGCTGCTGTTACAAGCTCAGTTGTAATGTAACTGTGTCTCCTTTATTTTGAGGTTTATCAGACAGAAATATCACAAGCCTAGCTTTTTTTGAGTACACGTTTATATTAGGTGGAAAAGTGAGGACTTCTCTCTTCCAGACCTGCTATAATTAAAATGCTCTCTACAAAGAGGGTTTCTGTTACAAAAGAGATTCATGGATCTCATGGTGGGGTCTCTTTTCTTGACTGTGTGCCTGACAGATGGGTGCATTCAGCAGCACTGCTGTGCAGGTCAGTGGAGGGTGAAAGTAACAGGCAAAAGCATAGAGTGCTGCGGATCCCTAGTCTGAGGTGTTATGAGTCATCTTGGACACCACGATATTCTACTTCACACCAGGAATTTCATGAGAAAGGCCAATTCACAGCCATTTCTCAGCATGATGGGGATCTGGCTTCTTCACTCATCTGTAATCAATTCTCCTCCAGTCACTCTCACCAGAGGGAATGTAACAACACAGTATGGCTGTAGAAGATGAAACCTAAAAAGAAAGTAGAAGAATACAGGAGGCTTGTAGAGAGACCTTCCCGCCCTACAATTTTTGCACTCCAGGGACCTCCTGAGTCAAAGGTTCTATCTCTGCATTTCACTGTTCTTGAGGGATTCCTTCTCCACAAAGCTGTCCGGTTGTTTCTTGGATCACAATATGCCTTCCATAGTCTAACTTCAAGCTGTGGGAAGAAGCTCCTTTGTTCTGACCCTGACACCTGCTCCTTTTGTTCGATGCCTCCTTGTTCTTGCCTGCAAGAAAGAGTATACAGCCAGTCCTATGCCCCCTTCCCCATGATACCTAATTTCATAGGTTCTCTCATATCTCCTCTCAGTTGTCTCTTTTTTTTAGCCCAAAGAGCATTTAGTATATTTAGACATTCCTTGTACAGAAGTTGTTTCACCTTTATTTGAAGGTTTTTCAGCATTCCCCATTACACTCCGAGATAGGAGGGACAGAGCGTCAGTGTTCCACGTACAGCCACGCTGCCTTAGCCATTTATTCTAACAGCAAAGTTCATTATCTACAAAAGCAAGGATGAACCACAACCTGAATGGTCACTGCTGTGAATCCCACAGGTCTGGTCTTGTTAGAGAGCAAGCCAATTTCTCATACAGAACATTATCTTCAAACACTGGCTCCAAACAAATGGTAAATGAAGCCTCGTTTCTAGAAAATCAAATAAATTTCCACACCTCTGATACAATATAAAATCAGTACTCATGGAAAGGAGACAGACATACCCTATTTAAATCCAGCTATGTGATGAGAAAACTCAATTTTCTCTCAGTTCTCTCTCAATTTTCTTACATGCTGAAATATGTCCCATACGAGTAATCCTTGTCTTCAGTCTCTCTTGTACAGAAACCGCGCAGCCTGTATAATTTAATAATGTAGAAATATTCACAGTAAGTAACCAAATCTGTTTCTACTTGTGAAGTAAAAGGACTTCTAATCCCCTGTTCATGGCACTAACTGACCAACTGTGATCTCTTGTCTAACAAAGGTGATGCAGTGACTTAGAGTCACAGATAAACAGGTCTGGGAAGCATCTCTGGAGCCTACCTTTGTATGCAAAGGCAGTGAAAACAACACTTAAATAATTTGCAAGACACCTGTGTAACCTGTTCTTAAAAATCTCTAAGTTCAGAGATCCAACATCTTTTTAGCATTTTATAACACTGCTAACTGTTCTGAAAGTTAGGAAGGCTTTCTTAATATGTAATCGTGCACCCCCTGGTACAACACTGTTCTATTCCTGGTGGGCTCACGGAAAAGTCTTCCTCTTCACAGCAAACTTCGACATATTTGGAGGTCCTATCATGTTTCAGTCCTCACCTCTGACGGAACAAAAGATTTTCCACTTTCATCATAACTGATGTTCTTTCACAGGTCAGTATTCATCTTGTCCCCCTGCAAGCTTCTCCTACAACTTCCCAGAAGCTGAACACTAGACTTGTGACTTCAACACAGCTTACAATTTCTATTTAGTTGAGTTGAGTAGCTCATTAACTCCTCTTCTTAAAGCTTCCAATCTATACATGACTGCACAAGCTATTTATTCATCTTTTTTCAGTTATGTTTGGCACAGTGTTATGAAAGAGATACGAAAGGCAAAAGAAAGTTGAAAGGCAAAAATACTTTTTAGAAAAAAACAGTTTTTTAAAACTTAAAAAGAAAAACTATTTCACAAAGAAATCAAGGAGGAAATAAGAGGGATTGGAGAAGTTTGAGGGATTCAGATCAACTGATACGCCTCTTAAGAAATTCCTCAAACAAATTTTCACAAACCAGCTTGCCAGCCTGGATGTCTCAAGACTTCTAGATCATCAACATATTTGCCACATCACTTCCCTAAAATTTTATACTGATTCTGTGGCCTGTGTTTTCAGAAAATGCATTTCATGTAGTCTGTTATCTATGCTAGAGATATCTGAAGAACTTAAAAGTATTCAGAAGCACTAAAAGCTGCTGAGCAATATACAAAAATGTTAAATAGCTAGATTTAGGTACTAAGACTTACATTAATAAAAGCAAAGCAGTCTCAGTGATACATTGTGCAAGATGATAAAAGAAATGATAAAAAAACTCTTTAGAAGCAGCTGTCTCTCCCACCTGTTCTACTGCATTGCTAGGGAATTTGAGAGCACCCTTTATATCACCACCCACTGATGCAACCATTTCCCATCTATTCTTTCATCAGTGGTTACCAGCTGTCCTGCACCTCATCTCGCATTTGTCTTGTTTTATTTATATGAAGCCTTTGGGGACATGGAATGTTTCTCATCAGCATTCAACAAAGGGACGGGTAGCTGCATAGTGTACAATTTTGATATATTAATAAATCTTTGTGGGAGACTTGGGATAAGAAACAACAGACAGGAAGCTATGATACCTAAAACCAAAACCAATGGGTGCTTTGTGAGGCAATGCTTCCAAGATGCCCAACTACATGGTGGTTTCTAACATAGCAGATACTGAGAGAAGGCACAACAGGTTTCATCTTGTGATCTAGGCTGCATTTGCACCATGGCTTTGCGGTGTATTGAACAAGTGTAAACAAACTTGAACCAGCAGCTCAGGTGGTCTAGCATTTTTAAGTGCCAACAACAGTGTTCATAAATCTATCCAGCTACGGTTAACATCCGAGGCCCTCCCCTAGCATTTAATTTCAAGAGAATCCCACATATCACCAGCATCAGTTCTGCAGTAACTGGAGATTGCTCTCTGTGTTTTTACTGAGTGAAGTGTCCACTAAAACCAAGGAGAGGGACTGATCACAGATTGTTGTAACAGAGGAAGATATAACAGGCCAGTGGTACTCCTGGGAGAGAAGTCACAGGTACAGAGAGACAGGGACAGAAAGATGATGGCAAGAAAGGAACCACAAACAGGGAGAACTGAAAGTGTTACAACAGACCTCACTAGTCCTGGCTAACTTGGACACCCACCACGCTCAGTTTTACTGTGTACAAATATCAACTGTTACACAGATGTAGAAATCCTAGTAGCCTAAATGAGAAATATTAGTACCATTCATAAAATCTCAGAGATGCACACGTTATCTGACGCTTCATTATTCACCCATAAAAACTGGCTGCTCAGTGACTGGTCGACTACGCTGCTGAGAGCATGGCAATTCCAACATTGCATGGCATCGTTTCAGGTGCGAGTTTACCTAAAAAGAAGCAGATAGGTTATTTAACAACTCTGATTACAACACGTGGAGTATGTGCGTGTGATTTTTGAGCCCACACACTTCATTTTCAGCCTAACAAAACCTGTGTCCCTGCACAGCTAGAATTTATACAGTTGGAGGTCTCTTTATGGGTTGTCTCCAATAAATAGACTGCAACAAGATGATACATTAACGACAGCACAGTGTCACCTGTCAGGGAATGATGCATTATTTAGCTGGCAACCGTTTGCAAAAGGTTCGTTTCTAAAATCAGGAAGTAACATACACAAAGTAAAAAAACATTTGCTCAGCGAAGAGCAAAGGATGTTTTCTGACATCATTCTAATCTTGAACCTTCATCCCCTGCCCGCAGTTCAACTGCAGCTCCCCCTTCACAGCTTCTAGATTACTCACAGTGTAACCAGCAACAAGGCAAACAACGGCAAACTGGAACAGCCTCTCCCACCTGGGGCTGGGGAGGCTGCTGCCTTCTGTCATGTTGGTACGGGTGGGGTAATTACCTTGGAGGGCAGACACTGGTATCACAAGGATGGACATGAATAAAACCCCAGATGAAACACCTCTGAAGTTTTTTCTTGCCAAATTACTTTTTCATTGAGAGAGGATGCGCAGTTTAACTGTGTCCTGGTTTCACCCAAGAAAGGGTTAATCTCCTTTCTAGTAATTCCTGTGAAAGGAATGTAAATAATGCATATCATTTCAGTTGTTACTAGGTGATGTTTATGCTTTTCAAGGACTCTTTCCAGCTTCCCATAGAAGCTGGGAAGGAGCACAGACAGAACAAGGGAATGGCCAATGGAATATTCCATACCATAGATGGTATGTTCAGTATAGAAATGGGGGTTGGCCTGGGGAGGGGGGATCTGCCATCTCTGCTAGGGTTGGGCTGGGCAACCAGTTCACTGTGCAGAGAGAATGACTTGCGTCTTGTATATTCTTGCACCGTTATTATTACTATTATTTCCATTATTGTTCTATTAAACTGTCTTTATCTCAGCCCACGAGGTTTTTTTTCCCTTTCCCCTCTTCTCCCTGCCCTTCTCAGGGGGAAGGAGGAGTGAGCAAGTGGCCGCATCGTCCTAGTTGCCGGCTGGGGCTAAACCACGACAAGGACACAGGCATTGCAGATGATATAGGGAAGAAGCAGCTCTGAGAACCAGGTAGAAAAAAAGCGTATGTAAGATTTTAACTGCAGTACCACACTGAAAATAACGCTGTCGGGATGTCCTCCTGACAGAACTCTATGGAAAGAGGTGTGAAAGGTGAGACTCCCAGCAATGATGCACACACCACTCACCCAGAAGAAAACATCGGCACGGGAATCCTTTGCAGGCATGATATTGTTGGTGCAGCCTGAACTGGCTTTCTGAACTCCAGCAGAGAAATGAGAAGGCCCATCAGTGGGACTGCTACATTACCTTGTTGTCTGGGAAAGGCAAGTATTGATGTGCTTCCTCTGAAATGGCTGGGGGTTTCAGTACATCACAATCTCAGGAAATCCCCCCCTGACATTTTATTACATCTCTCAGGTAACAATTCACAGGAGTGGCCATCCGCACAGGGCACTGCCGACCAGCTTGGAGGGAGAGCGAGACACCTTCCAAGATGTGAGTTGGCATCTTTAGAAACAAACTGAAAGACCTTTATAAACAAACACACATTCAGTGTTTCTGCCAAAGAAACTTGATTAATATTCCTGAGTAAATACGCCAAGAATTAACAAACACATTTCTCAAAACAGGGTCAGAAGCTAATACACTTTGCATTTCTGCTTGGTGGAGGTTCCAGAGCTTTTTTTATGTAAATGCAAGATATTGTTAGAAGCACTCTAACAATTAATTAGAATAAATTACATAAGGGAATGATTAAAGGAAGAGTATTAAAATTAATTAATAGTAATGGTTGCATTGGATCTTAAATCACCCACATTATGTACCATGACAGTAAAGACCAGATATTCAAATGCAAGCCAAGGATGTTTAGGTTTCACGGCTTGTTCCTAGGAAAGAAGACAGGTATTTTCTTAATACAGAATTTAAGAAGCTTCTTGAATAAGTGATCAGACAGAAAAAAAAAGCACTAAGTCCCCAAAACAGAACTTAACAGGAAATGGACTTGATGCTAACTCTTCTGGTTAGAAGTAACTGTATTAAACAAATATCGTAACAGAACATTTGGGTTAGTGAATTAGGAATTACAAGGTGCCACTAAACAAGTAATAGTGGCACTGGGGAGTACGTTGTAAGCACTATGAGTAAAACTGTAACCATCACTAGTGGCCGTAACAACTACTAATAAACTGGAACATAATGGTAAAATAACCCATTTCATTTGCTAAGTGCTCATCATTTATATTCAAAATGTACGCCTTTTGCACAGAATAGTATGTCTGTACCTTTACTCCAAGCAGTGTTACACAGTTCCCTGGGAAGCACATGCTAAAATCCTCCAAAGGAAAAAAGAGACAATTTAATAAACCAATATGCATCCAAAATCTTTTAGCTCATTTATATTTGTTTTTCATGTACAAGATCAATGAAATAAAAAAAAAAAAACAAACAAAACAAACCAGAACCAAACCCTGGATACAACAGTTTGATCTGATTGCTTTTGATACATACAATCTGTTGCAAGGTATTCGAAATCAAAAACAAATGCTCACACATATCATATAACAAAATGAAAAAAGTAAATAAAAAAGTTAAAGTAGTTAAAGTAGTAGCAAGTACATGGATGTAGTATATTAGGAAACAAGTTTATTTGAACATCCATATTTTTCTGTATTTAAAATAGACATTTTAATCCTTCCCTTCCCCAAACAGCATTTGTTCTCAAAAACTGAAACCCAATCCCTCCCCAAGTTACATTCTAACAGTATTACCAGAATACAAACTGTAAATAACAATACCCCATTACTTCTGTATCACCAAGACTTATGTATCCCACCCTCAGAAATGGTCAACAGTAAAACTGTCCAGTTGGCACATTTATTGTATTTTTACTACAAGTAGACAGCATACATTTAGTAAAGTAAATGTTCAAAACCTGAAACAGTACAGGGAAATATTGTCAGCAATAAATTTAGTTTCAGAAGAATTACATAGGCTTTGAGTGCTTAAAGTTCTGCCATAAGCATGTTTAAAGCCAGTAAGTTTTTTAAAAAAGAGAACTTTAAAAAAATAGATTTGCTGCACTTTATCTGATACATATTCTCCACTACAAAAATGAAATGCTTACAGTGTAAAGGATCACTTTTAACTTAACGATGATTTAGTTCATGACTGAGTAAAGATCTCACCTAAGATTTTGGCAGTTGTTTTACACTGGAAGTAATGTTTCACATAGCACCTTCCTGTTCCAAATCTGCTGCTGGTTTATTATGGAAGTAACATGGAAACATAGTTCCTGATTTTTTTACCTCTTTAAGCTCTTTGAACCAAGACACTTAACCACCTAAAACACCAAGGAAAGAGGAATCAAGTTTGTAGTTTCACAATTCTGATAAACAACTTACGTGACTTTACTAGAAAACTGCATCAATTTTCACTGTAAGAAGTACGGCCTTCAGTTGACGAAAATCAGTGTAACCAAACAGAAGTCAACACAGGTTAGCTAATTCACGCCAGCTGAGAACCTGACCTGCTTGGAATATCCTTTATTATGACAAAACTTATTATGTACAGAAGTACAGACTTACTAGTAAATGAACAAACTGCATTTTCTAATGATGAGCAATATCAACTGAATCATACTAGAGCTCAGACCTGCAGCTACTGTGAATTATTCTAGCACCAATGGCTTTCAGTTCATTAGGCCAAGCACGCAGTACTGACGAGCTGGCCTTACAAGTTGGCATCACAACCAGATGCCAAAAAATTCTCCGATTCTTTTACCAAAGTAAGTCATGTCACTAAAGAACAAAGCCTTAGGACCACCTATTTTTCATTTAGGCTGACAACCTGAAAAAAATCCTTAAAAGAGAGAGATTAATCATAATTACAGTAATATTGGTCAGCCCTGCCCGGTCCCCTGTTTGTTGAAAATAAATTTCTATCTCAACAGTTAGTGCTAGCAAAAATAATTAACCACCCCCAACAAATAACCCCTCCAAGAGAATAAAAGGAACACAATGCCCATTCAGTAATTCAATTCTGTGCAGAAACAACTCTGCTGTCACATCTCATTTTCTATTAAAAAACCCCACAAACAAACATAAAAAGAGCTACTTTTCCCGATGTAATACAACTTCGTGACAGTAGGTCTTCGCCTTCCATCTCTTTTTTCAAAATTTCTGGTGCGTGTGCTTTTTATTTTCCATCTTCTGATATCATGTACACCCAGCAGTTCATCATTGACAAGGTAGTTTATTGTATCAGGTTCTTCTATTACCTTTTTTACTGAACACTGGCAATTTGTTTTCTGTGTATCCCTATCTGCAGCCTCCCCTCCCGGCACGGATCTGCATTTGTCACGCAATCATGTCTTCCAAACCTACTCCATATTCCCATCACCTCATCTCTGACCTTTTCACCTACCTTCACCCAATCAGACGAAAAAAAGTCTGTAGTGATCAATACTCTGGTGCATCGGTAAGATCTGGTTAAGTGTCATTAGACCTGGCAAACACACATTAACACTGAGTTACATCTCCTCCTCTCTCTACATAGCCTGGGTTAAGCTTAGAGAAAAAGTTTTAATGCCTTTCATAAAAAGACACATATTTTTCAATATAAAAAGCTTAAATTCATAGATTATAAATAATATAATTTCAAAATATTTAAGAATTTTAGGACTTCATTTGCATTTAGGGGAACTGCAAGCTTAATGTCCTTGATGCCTTCTCAGTCCCAAACCTCTGACAAAGAAGCATTTGTAGGATATACAGTAAGTAGCAATGCACAGAACACGCCCTGTGTCCTGTACACCGACTACAATAAATGAAAGACTAAAGAACTAAGCAACTTTACCAGACAAGTTGCAATACTGCCTTAGCATTGCCCTGATAAAGTTACCATCTTTTTTCATGTATACAACTACATGTATTTTGACATTGTCAGTTAAAAACATTACTGCAAACAGTATGAGCAAGGGGGTTTTCCCACTACATATGACATTACCGAGTAGTGCCACATTTTTCAGACCTGATTTTAAAAGCATGTTTTTGCATTTAAGATATTTGCCACAGATTTTATATATATAAAAAGTTGTTTGTTCATATGTTAAGTTACAAAATTGTAGTGCTTAATATAATAAACATCAAAAACTAAGAACTTTTAAAAAAATGCTTGTTTATAATACATTGCTTTATTTTCAAAAGGCAGCAGGCAGTACCAGTCTGGTTTATTTTGCAACAATATTGTAGTGTAAAAAGGTTGCTAAACACTTCTGGTACTTTCAGACTGGAAGTACTTATTTTCCAAAAACTATACAGTAATATACTGAAAAAGTAAATTGCAATAGTACTGTTTGTGCCTTTAAAAATATGTAAAGAGAATTATTATGGCTGATATGGATCAGATTTAATCTACATTCCATCCAGCACAGTTTTACTAAAAAAGAAAAAAAAAATTTAAAGCTTAAGTAAGTTGATAAAAAAAGATTCTGATACTATTGTCATAAAAATAGTAATAAAGCTGCTCTCATGGTCTGATGCTGTGCAGTGTTTGGAACCAAGTGACCTAGTAGTTAGATTTTGTGACTCATAAAAGGTTTGTGATGTTAATCAATACCTAGGAGATCAGCCAGGGACATGCACAAACACCACCCACTTTCTGTCCTTAAAGTGAAACATTTCTGCCTGGTCTGAAAAGGTAAAGAAGTATACAGATATGTAAAGTATACAGATATGTAAAGTAGTGTGCTTTTTTTTTAAAAGAGGAAGAAATATATATGCATACATGGGGTTTTTTTATATATATATATATATATATGTATGTATGTATGTATTTTATATTTAAGTTAGTGTCAATCAAATCCAGGCAGAGATTAAACTGACCATAAAGATGATGTAACAAAAGTCATTAAGGCAGTAAATTGTATCTCTTGAGGATTTTCAGATATTCTACCTCTAATCTCAAGAGGAAAAAGAAATGTTGAATTGCATTGTAGGCCGAATCATCATTGAATGATTACAGCCAGGTAAGGAAGGGCTCATTTTTGTTGAGTACTGACTCCACATCATTGAGAATAGGGATTAAGTCTTCTGACTCTAAAGTCCCAAGATCAACATTTGTTCCTGGAAGACAGTCGAGGAAATCAGGGAAACGTGTTTGTTGCGGATTTATGTTCATTGTTGTCTGTGCTATAGTTTCTCCTAGGAAAAGAAAAAAAGAACTTTTGAAATAGCGAACTCTTCTTATGGGTAATTTAAAACAACACAATTGATATAAAAATCAGACTGCCCCTTTCCCATAAGCACTTGTGTGCATTCCTATCCTCTACAAACATTACCTCAAAACCGTTTTTGCTTGCAGAATGCATATTCTTGTAAGAGTTAATTTCACATCCTTGCTTTGCTCTCAAAAGCACAAAAGGCCCTTTCCAGCAGTGCTCAAAGTAATCAGCCTCTGACCTTCCCCTTGGGAAACATGATTGTTCAAAGTTCGCTAGTCTGCACAGGGCACAAAGCAACGGAGTCTTATGTAAACTCCCTATCCTGCTCTCTGCACAGGGCACAAAGCAACGGAGTCTTATGTAAACTCCCTATCCTGCTCTCTGCACAAGGGTGAAGCTGTCCATGGGGCAGAATTGAAAAAAGTGAAATCTGAAAACTTAAAATTAAAAAAAAAAAAAATAAAATTTACAGCAATCTAGCTCTGCAATATTATATTATTTTTTCATAAATTAATAATAACAAGCATAAAAATCTTTAATGGAGAAACCTTTCACTCTTTGCAACTTCCGATGGTTTCAAAAGGAAGTTTAGGTGAGAAAGTGCTGAGAATTTCACTATCTGGAAAAAAACTTGTTGATTTCCTAGTAATTTATTTCAGCATTTTAAATACCACGAGGACACTGATATAAAAATACATACCCAAACCTAAACTAGCTAAATACATTCTGTTTGAAGGCAAATCCAACTTTGCCACTGTAAAAGACTTACTAATGAGATTGATTTCCCAGAGTTAGAAAATGCAGTGACTTGTACCAAGAATGCAAGCCAAGACCAAATTTTTACTCCTCCTACCTTGCACTATGGTATGAAAACACAAATTAAGGCTCACATTTTCCATCTTTTACTTATTTTGTTTAATATCAATCTAAGGTAAAAGGGTAGAATCTGGACCTAAGTTAAAGCTGAAAACCTTCTAGGTACTAAGTACCTTTTAGGCATTTTCCCCTCTCAGTCTCAGCCTCTCACATGGGAAAGTGAGAGATTATTGTTCAGTTATGCAGTTATAAATCATTACTGGTTGTAACACAAAGTTATTAATATCATTATACTTTAAGCTACATCAGAGTATTCTACCTGTATCCATCTCATCTACGTTGCTGAGGAAATCTTCAGGTGTCGTTGGTATACTGTAGCATCCTAATCCCAAGCCACTGTCTGTACTCTGTTCCCTGGAATGGTATGGCCCACTATAAATTAAAACATGAAAAAGCCTCAGTAAAGATGTTCTGTTAGACATAGTCCCTGATCATGGTGTTTGAAAAAAGACAGCACAGTAAGTTACATATTAAATACTGAGTCATTAAGCCACATTTTCAACTGTTGGCCACTAACGTGGTAATGTTACATCAGCCCAAATATAAAACAACTGAAGTGAGGCCACTCTTAAATTTTGATACATACCCACAAATATGTAACTCCCTACACAAAAATAGTTCTGATAACCTACAAAAAATTGAGCTTATTTATACCTAGGCAATGTACCTATTCTACCTAGAGTCTTCTACATACACCTACAGTACAATTAAAACCACCTGTTACCATTTGTTGGATTTTTCTAAGATTACCTCTTGAAGTATAAACTGAAAGATTCCAGGTCAGCCCCTTGGCCATACCCCCTATTCACCGTAAGCACAAAAGAAGATGATATAGGAAACTACTTCAGAGAGACAACTTTAAAAGCACAGAGAAGGCAACAGAACCCATCGCCCAATGAAGAGGACATGCACTTGCCTGTTCAAGAAAGGGTCGGACCCGTTATTTGTAATAGGCCTCATGTCTTGTGTCATGGCAGGGGTATTCACAGCTGTCTGAACGGGGGCCATGCTTTCTGAGTCCATGGGTAGTTGTCTGCACAGAGCAGCTTCCTGAAAAGGCAAATAAATATAAGTGAAGGGTTAATTCCAACACCTCAGAAATAGTGCAGCCTTGTAACAAGCGGACATGTAATATATACAGGTCTTCTTATTTATGAAAGTAGTTCTAAGCAACATAACTGATGACTGTTTACACTGGTGTGAAGAAAATCATCGTGTAGATAAACAGCACCTTTCATACCCACCCGTGCTGGCTCAAAATGCTGCAGAAGCTACCTCTGGGTTACTGCCACAGCTGGAAGCCAGTCCCATAGCTCAGCCAGCAGGCAAATGCATTTGAGGACTTTCTAACCAGCTTCACATTAAACCAGAGCCTGTTTGCCTGTTTAAACTAGCCTCACGCTTTCTGTGTGATGCCAATCATGAAACGCACATACAACTGGCTTTACCAGCAGAGCTGTCACATTCGTGGCCCCAGGGAGGGCAGTGGCAGACAGCCAGGGGCAGGTCACACCTTGAACAGCCACAACTGCCCACAGAATCGCTGCACCTTTACAGCCTTGCTGGCCATGGAGATAATCCCCACAAAACTTAACTACCCATGTTCTAACTTGTGTGTCACCTCACCATAAAACACCAACAGCCCTGCACACTGCAACTGATTACCAGCAGCCTGTCCACACTTCATGGGCCAGCCCACTCCAGCTGAGGGTTTGCACGTGCAAACTAGAGCTGTGTAACGCTCAAATTACAATTGCAGTTGACTGTTCAGTGAGGCCAAGTTCTGTGAGACCTGGAGTAGGAATAATAAAGCAGCTTAAAACCTACAGACTCAAATTAATCTCCCATTTGTCTGTTTCTAACAGGTTACCTTAAGTGAAATTGCTCACAGTTTAAATTGGTGCAAAAGAGAGTAAAATCAGGCACTGAAACTATGTGAGTTGCTACAAGATGACACAATTTGCTATACAAAATATCACTTGCAACCATTAACATACTAGAAGAAAACCACTGGAAACAAGACTTTGACCCAATAATCTTTAGAATGAACCCTCTGCCTAGTAAGAAGCATCTGCCTTAATGACCTGTCTCACGTACAGTGTATTTAGGACAACAAACGAGCAATGAGAGCCAAAGGAAACTTGTTTCAGAACTCTTCTTGAAAGATGAATTCTAGCATTATCTCTGTGAAACAACCATGACATCTAGTGGTACAGAGGTCTATACAAAGGTTGTTTGGCTCCACGGGGATGTGCCAAACAAATATCCTAAGCCATTAAAATAATAAAGCTGTACCTGTTTTTTTACCTAGTTTACTCAACCTTATTTCTTTTATGAAATAAGCAAAGAAAATATTTAATTTCAATCCTAGTAGAAAACTTTTCTCCACTGAATCATTCATTCATTCTCCCAAGTACAAAAAAAGATCAACATGTTTTTGAAGCTAGAATACGATGTTCTACTATGTTTTCAATTTATTTCTTCATTGAGGAGGACTGGTTTGGTCTCTTCATGAGGAATGTAACAGTTGCTCATTGGGAATTAACATATATTGGTGGCCATTAATGCAATGTTTCCTTTGTAAGAAACTATCAATATATTCACTGATAAATAATAATTTACATTACATGGTGTAATTATTTAGTCTTCAGAATTGTCTGAAGATTTTTAATAGCTTATGTATGATAGCTCATGCATGTCACTACATTTGCCAAGTGACAATTCTAATGGTGATGTTTCTATTTATAATTAAAATCAGCTGGAGTCTGTGAAAATGTACAAACCTCAGAAAATGGGCAGACGGGCTTTTTTAACTGTCTACTTGAAGATACCGAAAGTATTTTTTTTAAATATAAGAATAGCAACTGCATCAACACAAGCAAGGCTAATACTAGCAAGACAACAAGAAAGAAAAAGAGACAGCCAGAAAGAAAGAAATACAGAAAGAGAAAGGAAGAGAGAAGAAAAGGAAGACAGATAAAATGAGGCAGGATATACTTCAGTAGAATTTTTTTTTTTTTTTTTTTTAAGTCCAATCCAGCAATGAAGTTCATGTTCCTGATACTTGGGAAGTGCATTTTCAAACCTCACCAGACATTGTTCTACACTAATAAAGACAGGATCAGAACGAGGGAAAAAAAGAAAAAGAAAAGCCTTTCCCCTAGTTTGCCAACATGGATAATACATGTTGGTTATCATTCTGGTTGCTGTCATTTCTGAAAATCAATTGCTATTACTAAAAATAAAATAACTGAGAACATCCTGTTGAAGATCCAAGTATTTGCCTCTTTCAGAATATTGTGGCTAAGTCCTAATTTGATGGCAATGATTTCTCTTTGCTACTTTGCACATGTGTTAGCGCGTTGAAAATACCGCCCCAATGCCACCCTTTTATACTGCAAGGGTGATGGAACATTGGAACAGGTTTCCCAGAGAGGCTGTGGAATCTCCATCCTTGGAGCTATTGAAAACCTGACTGGATGCAGCCCTGAGCAACCTGCGGTAGCTGGCCTGGCTTTAAGCAGGGGAGTTGGAATAGACAATCTCTAGTAGTCCCTTCCAACCCTCAACTATCCGGTCACTCTATGAATCAAAGAATGACCATGTGCATACATACATCTTGCTGTACAAGATTTTGCTTTTCTGTTTTGGACAATCTTTTTAATAATTTCTTGCCAGCTGTCATGACATTTTTTTTCAATTATCAGATTTAAATTAATTTGTATTGCTCAATACAACTGCACTATATCAAACATAAGCCTGAAAATTTCCTGCCTGTAGGAGATGGTGGAAAATCTTTTCTGTTCAGCAACTTCTCAATGGATCATACAGTACAAACCAGTGTGTCAACTTGTTGGGGACTGTGTATGTGTCCCCATAGCCAAGCTCTCTGCTCATGAAAAACTGAACTAAAAATACGCTGCCCAGAAAAATATTAAAGCTGAAAAGTTGATAATATCAGACAGCAGTGCCAAAGAAAATCTATGAAGGAAAAGTCATGCACCTTCAGAGAAGAAAGGCCATTATTTAAGAGTGTATTTGTTGAAGGTGGACTGAAGATGTGTATTGTTGTAGGTGGATTCAAAGCAAGAGTTTTGAAACTCTTTTGAATAAAAATGCCAGATGCCTAGCAGGGATGATATTCTAGTGCCTTGTGTTTCCAAAACAGGTAATGATGTATTGACAGCCTAAAGTTCTAGCCGAGTAATTAATTTTACATAATTGTTCTCATTATACTGCCAAAGACAGCTTATTTCTGAGACTAGTGAACTCTACTACTCTGAAAGACTTGCATTTACTTCATTGATTTCCACAGCCACCGTAGAAGCGCTGTACTTAAGACAAAAGATGTGTACAAAGAAAGTGAGGAAAGGCTTCCAAACAACACTGAAAAAATCTGTATAATTCCATGGAATTGTTTTTAAACATAGACAGAGATAAATCTCTTCTTTATGGAACACATTTAACTATCTGACTACAGGAAACATGAGGCTTTTCTCATTCTTCATGTCGTGCCTTCTTCCTTTGGGCTCATTACAGAAGCACAAACACACCACTCCTCCCTTAAGTCTGTAATTCCTCTGGTAGCTTTCCAAAACAGCAAAACACAAAGCAATAATAGAGATTTCTGAACCTCCAACTAATTATAAAATGCAGTTGCACATAAAATCAAAGTACATTGCAAAAAACATTGCGTTCACAAAGGGACTTTCACATCTTTAACGCTGCGTGAAATAGATATTCTTCCTCTCCCACTGATATGCACAGAAATAGGCAAGATTTCCTTACAGCTTTTCATTTCTCTTACAGACTGACTCCAAAAATGCCCAGCCAAATAAACAACACTGAAAAGAGCAGAGAATTTCTTAACATCTACTGTTGCTGGCTTGTTCCATCTGGCAAAAACAACCAGCCAAAACTGCACCTGTATTACCTAAATTTAGATTAATACAGATACAAAGGCTGTGTCTGAAGGACACTCCTCCCAGCACAGCTTAAGTTCCAAGATGAGGTTTATCTAACATGGAGTAAGCCATTCAACTACCAAGGTCAGTATGTCTTCCCGAGGGCAAAAGCCCTGAGCACAATGTCCAAACTCTTTATTGCATATGCAGTAGAACTGCATGAGCGTGCTTAGCAAGCCCAATTGTAACCTCTAGTTGTTCCATGTTACTCTAGAAGAACAACTTTCTGATAATGCAATGTCTGTGCCACTTCAATAAACAGCTATGCCTATACGTGGGACAACTAACTGTAGCTAACAGGAGCCAAGTGACAACAGAACAGGTTTTATTGTGGGCTAGATGCCCAAGTGCGTGCTAAGGGCCAGCTTACACAGCCCATGCTGAAACCTGTGCTACTTCAATGTCACAGTTACTGGCCTTCTAACCACCGGTTTTGCCTATACTTGCTGCAACCATACCTTCTTTTTACAGAATAGACACAGGCATTGCCTTCCTCCAGAAAGACAAAGATTTTTCTGTATCATACTGCAAGCGGAAAAACCTAAAACATTGGTAACTTCCATAACTTACTCCCCATTTCCATGGTAATTTAATTTCCAAAAGGAGCTCAGAGCAGACTGTTGAAGTAAGAGCAAGGGCTCAGAGACTACATTACTGCTGTGCTTCAGGCCATTTATCCTATGGCCAGGAAGATGAACGGTCGTCCATTTGAGAAGGATTTTTGTTAAACTTGAAGGTTTCCACTGAACTGCCTTCCAAATAGGAAAACATTGCAAAATGTCCATTCTTTCCAGGGCACTGGAATTACTGCTCCTGCACAAGGTGCTGTGAATTTCACATGTATTTGCAGACCTTAATGCTGAGTAGCTGTTTTCTGTCCTGCAGCTGACCGATGTAATCAGGGAATTCAGACAGTGATCTCTCTGGAAAATACGGTACCAACTACTGCTTGGTCCAACAAGAAGAGATTCATACCCAGGTTTATCAATCATGTCCCCAGATACAGTACTTGGCCTTCCTAACTGCTAACTGCAGCAGGGCCAACAATCCATTCCAGGAATGTTTAATCTACTACATGATTTAGACAGGTCTTGCAAAGTGAGACAATTTGTGAGCTGAAAAGCCTCCAGCACCCTAAAGAAGGATTCACATTGGCATTTACAAAATCTAAGTTCCTGTCTCTTCTTTGTTGCAAGAAACACTACATTTATAATAAAGTTAGTTGATCTACACTCACTTGGGGCATGTCATGGCACCTCCCGTGTCTTCATTTCATATTGCATGTTGCCTGTAATACTAATTCAAGGTGTACTTTATAATACAGAAGAACAGACTGCTGCATTAGGCTGGGGAAGCTAGCGGAGTACTGTCTCTACCACACATTAAAGTGCTGCTACCTGATGCAGGTGATTTGTTCAGAAGTTAGATTCCAATTTTAGTACAGCTACAGATGTCGGACTTCTTCGCTACTTGCTTATTTGATATTTTTACAGCAACGGTCAGTAGTAATGAATCAATGACACAGCCACAAAAGCTGTGTGATAGCCTGTTATATACTGTTCTCTATTCTAAGCATGATTACAAGGGTTCTTAAGAAGAACATTCAAGAATCTCCTACCCAAGGTTAAAAAGTCTGTCAAAAAATACCAGAGACCTCTCACAGCCCTGTGAATGGCAATCTTACAATTGCAAACTACAAGAACACCCTTAGGTCTTCTAATTAGCTCTTAGTTCTTATATGGAGGAGTGCCTCTTGTTGGCTAGCAGAGACAATCCTTAGCATTTAGTTCAAAAAGGACCAAATGCCCATAATGATCTGCTTGGCACTACAGCATATGCTATTTTAAAAACCCAAAGGCGATTTTCAAAATAAATAACAAAACAAAATAAATTTAAAAAAACCCCACAGTACTCTGACATCACAAAGGCATATCAAAAAGCTTCATCAGTGGTTATTTGCAAAATTCTTTAAAAGCTTCAAAGCATTCCAGTGAGTTGAATTATTCGCTGTCTCTGAACACAATTCTGATGTAAACTCCTTTTTAGCTGTATGCCACACATAGAAATTCATTGTCATGTTTCCTGGAATGCTCCGTGGAAGAACTGAACTGAGCTCCATGCTGTGTTGCCAGTCAGTCATTTCCAGCTGGGGGAGACAAGTGAGGGCATTTTCATAGTGAGTTTATATTGCTAGTCACTGCAACTCCTTTTCTGCCAGTCCTCAGGGTGGAAAGTGAGGCATTTAGATATTGCCCGTGCCATCAATAAATTGGACTACAGGCCAGCCTGTGCAGCAGAAGGAGCACAGCAGGGCATTTTTCTGTTCAGGCCAGAGTAGGCCAGTAAGG
Source organism: Dromas ardeola (assembly GCA_013398915.1). Lineage (NCBI taxonomy): Eukaryota > Metazoa > Chordata > Aves > Charadriiformes > Dromadidae > Dromas > Dromas ardeola. Next base: position 116,905 of record VYZM01019759.1, on the reverse strand, counting down.
CTTTACTCTGCGAGGACAAAACAGTGATAAATTTTCCTCTACATCCCCATATACCACTCCTACAGCCTCTTTTGAGTCCCTGTATCTTTCTGTGCACATATTTATGGAATAGGATTGGGGGATCAGAAAGGAGCTTCTTAGAAGCGTTGCCTTTTTGTGCCTGTTTGTACCCTTCCAAAGAAGGTGCAAGATGGTACTTGTGCACACTGGGAAGTGCTGGGATGTCTTCCCTGTAGGACCTTTCCAGAGATTTCTTACCGACACCACCTCTAACTACTTCCATTTCCAAGAAGCTTGTGAGCAGCAAGCAGATCTTCCCTTTTCCTTAGGAAAGCTGACAAAAACAGATCAGTAAGAAAGAAAATTCTTTTCAGAATGACAAAGCTGAGACACGAAACATTTAAATAGAAGTTGTCATACTGGTTTTCTGAAATACTGCCCTTCATGCATGTACTCAGTCTGCAGTTCTAGAGGCTTTACCAACTAAATGAAGAGAAGGACAAAGGAAACAAATTCCCTAAGCAGGGAGCTTCCAGAAGTGCGTGTTCCTCCCGGCTGGGTGTGCTGCTCCAGCTCAGCAGCTGCAGCCAGGAATGGCGGTGGGAAGCCAACAGCTGCTGCCAGACTGAAGGGAGGAGGTCTGTGACCCACCAGAAGAATCCCCCCATCTCACTCAAATGCTCTACACCTCCTCGCAGCTGCTTGCAGCAGTGTGCACACTTACTCAGCGTTTTTCCCTTAGACAGGTTATGCTAGAAAAGCAGAAGCAGCAGCGAAGGGTCAGGGCAGGAGCAGCTGTACTTGAACACTGACAACTCCAGAGGGATTTGTCCGCTCTTCCCAGCTGCCAGGGCTCAGGGGTACTCACGTTACTGGCAGGAAGTTCACAAAGTTCTCTTAGGAAGGACGGATTTTGCATCTTGCTTTCCCTGGGTGGGAAATAGGTTGTTCCCCATGTGCTACACCAGTTCTGCAAACTTTAGTAATGCAAAGAGATACTGTCCTGCTTCATACAATGTGGAGCTCAAAAGAGCACCATAGGTGCAGGGTGGTACTGGGCGTAATAAACTGGAAGCTTGATTAAGTACAGCACAGCTGCAGGAGCGTTGTGTGTGTATTAGTTTCAAAGTAAAACATAGTCAGCAGAGCAGGGAAACCTTGTGTTAATGTCACAACTGTTTTGAAGCTTAATTTGCTCTTGTCCTGAAGCAAGAACAGAGCCAAAGAGAGTAAAAATAGCTAAACACATTATTGGCACAATGACAGCTATGACTAAGCTCATACCAGATACCTCCACTCTCTTCCCACACCCATCTCTATTATGTTCTGAGCTCCTGATAGCAAAGGAGAAGGTATGCAAAAGACTCGAGGTCACTGCTTGGGTCAGAGACCACCACCTTAAACATAGTTCTGCGCACACACAGCTAAGGTATCATAACGTAACTCCCAAAAATTAAGGGCAATAGAAATTGAACTTGGGCACAAGCTGTTGGTGTCTGTACAGATTCCAGACTCAGGTCCGAACCGTGAAAATAGAATTCAGCCCTGACATGAGCAGGTAAAAAAATTCAGAAACTTTAGTGGAATCATATCTGCCTTTCACCCCTGTTCAGCAAAAGCACTGAGCACTTGCTTATCTTTGAGCACGTACACATATTCACCAAAGACAATGGGAACAATCACATGCAAAGATAGCCAATGTTGCTGCAGGAGCTATAAAAGCACATAATTTTGATTATTTTTTTTTCCAAATGCAACTAGATGTTGCTCTACAGTTTCAACATGTATTAATGAATTTTTGTTAATTACTTTTGTTAAGCAATTATTTTTTTAAGTTCTTAAACACATATTTAGAATAAGGACGTAAAGGAGTAAAAAATATAAATGAAGCAAATATATTGTTGTAAAGTGTTTTTACAAATATTCTCACTAATGGTTTTGCGATTCTACTCACCATACATCCATTTTCATTTCATTATCAATATGGCAGTATGTACATTCACCCTACATTTGGTCTTCCTGTCCGCACAAGATGAAGTTACTAAGGTTCCAATGGTGTAACTGGACAGAAATTTGACTTACATATAGTTTGTACATGGGAAGAAAAGTACAGTCATATTCTTATTGTTAGAAGTCGGCATAAGTACAAAGACCCACATCAAACTGCATTTTCTGTGTATGAAGAAAAAAAAAAAGCACTTCCAATACAATTCTACTAACCTTTGATTTGGTGAGTGACTGTAATAATTATATTACTTTTCAAAAAGTGATATTTTGGTAAAATGCAATTAAAAATTATTTGTTCTGAAATAAAAGCATGGAAAAAGAGCACCTCAAATTCTCAATCATTACAAACACTAAAGACCTTTTCTTCCATGAATTTTACTGGGATAGTATGTTTAAAAAAAACAAACACAAAAAAAAACCCCAAAACAAACAAATAAAAAACACAAACCCCAAAATATTTATCAAAACCAACATTCAAAGGCTGCGGAGAGAAAACCAAAAAGCTGGCCATTAATTTGAGGTTTTCGTGACTGCTGCCTCTAGAAGATGACAAATCCTTTGTGAGCTCATCTCCCTTCTGGTAAATCTGCTCTGATCCTCCAGATCTTTATTTCAGACCTAAGGGTTTTAAAGATGCATGCGTCTCTTTCTTTGCTACTCACAAAGTCTTCCAAAGGTCATTGAGATGTTCCAGTCTGTTTTCATCACTAATGTGTTTTCTCTTAGTCATTCTCCTCCAGTCTTGAAAGAAAAAGTCCTCACTTGCAGCTTAGTCAACCTATGACATATACTCTGCTACTCCTTCTGAGAGAGCATCTAAGTGTGGGGATTTTTCTTAGGCTTCTTTTTGCATTTTACACTAACATTTCAAAACATTACAGCAACTTATGGTTCTCTAATAAATCATCAGAAAAGTTCAGCCAATTGGTGTCAGTCCAACCAATTAGCCCAGTCACAAATATGCTTCTGCTTGCTGCAGAGATGTCACACTGTATTTCTAAATACAGTATAAACAAATGTTATCCTAAAATAACCATGAATTATGATACAATCCCAAAGGCAAAAGGACTGAAAGCATGAAGTATTAATTCCACAAAATTGTTATTTCCACAGAGGATGGACGTAAGGATGGGTAACTTGGGAGGAATACAGAGACATTGTATGGGACAAGGTTAGGAAAGCTAAAGCCCAGCTGGAACTGAATCCAGCCAGGGGAATCAAAGACAACAAGAAGGGCTTCTATGAGTACCTAGGTGACAACAGGAAGGCTAGGGACAATGGGTGCCCACTGCTTTTCCTGTGACGAAACGGCTGAGAGAGCCGGGGCTGTTCAGCCTGAGGAAGAGAAGGCTCGGGGAGATCTCAACAACGTGTATAAACCCCTGCAGGGAAGGGGCAAAGAGGACAGAGCCGGGCTCTTCCCAGTGGTGGCCACTGACAGGACCAGAGGCCATGGGCACACACTGACACACAGGAGGGTCCCTCTGGACATCAGGAAACACTTTGTCACCATGAGGGTGACCAAGCACTGGCACAGGTTGCCCGGGGAGGTGGTGGAGTCTCCATCCTTGGAGATATTCAAAAGCCACGTGGACGTGGTCCTGGGCACCTGACTCTGAGCAGGGGGTTGGAGATGATGACCTCCAGAGGTTCCTGCCAACCTCAACCAGTCTGTGATTCTGTGATTTTGTGAAAGTTACCATTTTTAAAGGTACTTAGAACTGTGACTGCAGCATTTGCAATGCCACCAATGGTGTTATCCATGATAAAATGTACTTTGTTCACACTGTTCCTGAGAGATATAGGTTATTTATTTTCTCTAAGGAAGCTGATTAATATGCCAGGCAAAACACATCACCACCAGTAGGGCCGTACGTAACAGAAGAAACACAATAGTTAAAACTTTTCACTTCCTTAAGGCAGTGTAAAGGAAGTTACATATCTGTTTTGTACAATATGAGTCATTATATAGAGCTGAAACTTAAGAACTAGAACAATAAACAAAACATCCACAAAGAACCATCTCCGGGAAGTTTTCAAATCAGAGGTATTCATGTAAAATGTGAATGTGATTTTATTTTAATTCAAAGGCAAAAGGTGCAAGTTACAGAGTTGGGATCAGAGTCAAGAACAACTCCATATGTTCTGCCTTTATGTTCAGTGAAGCATGAACATAGTCTACTATGCAGAACAAGTTAAACTGGGAATTAATCAATGATAGTTGCTCTAGATTTATAAACAGATGCAGAACAGAATTCTATTATAGCTGGTAAGAAAGACACACCAGGTCTGTAGTCCAGACAGATGGCCACTTTGTGTCCTGTTCAATGCTAGAGAAAAAAAAGAAATGTTCTATTTGTATTAGCTTTTTTGTTACCCTTACCTAAAACAACTGTTAATCCTGACATAAAGTAACAGAGCTACTAACTGTATCTGGTAAGAACTTGGATGCATTGAACTAAAGGCTCTTGAACACAAGAAAAGGGTATCCTTGGTGTTACCTGTCGCAGTAGCTCCTCCTGACGCATCCTAATTCGCTCCCTCTCCATCTGGATTCTCTGGAGCCTCAGCTTCTGCTGCTGCTGTTGCTGTGTGGTCAGTGCACTGGGCAGGTTCAACAGCCCTGGCTGCGGAGCCTGCGGAGGACGGCTCTGCTGCGACATGGCTGTGCTGGGTGTTATTTGGTGCTGGTGATTCATGACTGTGGGAAAGAAAATAAATTGTGGATGGTTAAATAGATTTGTACTTTAAGATAACAGAGAGTCTAGGACACATGTTGTGCATTTACAGCATAGAGTTATTAGAATTACTGTATTTCAAATGAGGATATAAATACTCCATCTGGCAAAATCTGGTACTAGTAATTGCGTAATAAATTATTTTTAATATTTCCTATGTGTATAAAACATGAATATTTATAATACAGCAAGTATTCATGTTCATCCTGGTATGTTCAAATATTTACCTAATGATACGTGGTAAATGACATGCAAGTTTTTTTAGTTGAAAATTCCTCTACAAATGTGTGCCTATAACACAGAGCAAGTCAGTAAAAACAGTTTCATTCTCAACATTTTCTTTATTGACAGATCTATAATAATTATTGTAAGAATAATTACCAGCATAAATAACGAGCACTGTGTGTTTTCCACCACTATGAAGGAGATACACACTTTTTTCAATGACATCCAGATGAGAGATGGTCCAGTTAAGAAACAAACCTTGTTGGAGGTCCTCTTCCCTGGCATGCTGTAGCCTTCCTGTATTACCATGGATGAGTCACCGTCTCTGTGTACTCATCCATAAATGAGGGTTAATATTATTCTTATAGCTCTCAGAAGTATTTTAAGCACTCTTTACCTCACAGGCACTCACACATTACAGTAATGAAAAGCAGCTTGAGAACTGTAACTGAAGAGAAAAAGTGCATCTAATGAGACCCAGCGACAAGCTGGACTGTCAGAAGTCACAAAAGCAGCACAATAAAAAGACACCAGAAACTATCAGAAGCTACATCTTTCCGTAATACCTTTAACATACTTTCACTTACTTTTTCAAAACAGGTGAAATGTAAGGAAAAGATAATTAAACTGAATCTGTACCATATCATAAATAAAAAAGCAAAGCAGTGAGAACCACTGCTAACTGTTCCTGACAGATGACTTTCTCTCTTTTGAACAAACACTGCCCTTTTTTCCAAATGGCCTCAGTCATTCCATGTTTCAGGATGCGGTGAGTGCAAAGTTGGCTGAGTGCACAGTACGAGAATGATTATCAATAGCAAAACACTAACTGCAAGCTACTAAGACATTATGCCAGTTTCATTATCAAACTCAGCAAAAGTCTTTAGCAATCTTGTGAAGAAAGAACTGCCTAAATTCACTGCTGCTTTAAACAGCTACATTAGGCAAGAATCAAGTTTAATGAGTTCTTAAATGCAAGCCTGTATAAAATTAATCCAAAAAAAAATGCCAAGTTCAGGCCTGACATAACTCCTCTCAGGAGTTACATAAATCAGGTAAGGCTGAATTTACAATTCATGGTTTCATTTGCAAATGAAAAAGGTCTAATAAATTAGAGATTAAGGTGTCTGATTTTAGATGTGATTTAACACAACAGAGGGGTATGTAACTCCCTCGTGAGTTCTGGATAGGAAAGCACCATGTTTATAGTTAACATCTTACTAAGAAAACCAAATTAGTCTTTTGCACATTTGATTTACGACTGAAACCTTATCTGTTAGGGTGTTCACATTTGGAAACAACCCATTAATTCCCCACCTTTGGTAGGATGTTCAAAAGGTCCATCTGGGGAATAATTCCATAGATGGCAGGTGAGGAACAGGACCTTTTGTAAGCAACCCTGATTTCTACCCATGTAAACCAGCCAAACCCTTTTGTTTGAAGACAGAAGGCTGCTGCTCAGACAGTTAATGTTGCTTAAACTGTTAATGTTACTTAAATCAACATAATCTTTTCTCGTCAAATTCAGAAATTATAAATCAGAGCAGAATTCTCTGTTGGATGTGCATTTTTATTCAGTGAACTGGTATGAAAGAAACTGTAAGTCTTTGAGTAGCCCTCTGGTAATCATGACACAAAGCTAAAATAATCATTTGGCACCTCTGACAGCAGGTATCACTTGGCCATGGAAACAGAGCCACCCCTCCTTTCTAGAAATGTTTCCCTCTTAGTAACAGGCTTGGACAAAACAGGACAACAATGAGACAAAGAGAAGAAACGGCATAGCCACTGCTTGTACGTCCTTTCTATTTTTTGAGTAAAATGTATCAGTTCCCAGCAATGCAACCTAATATCTTTTGTGAAATGCGGAGTGAAGAGTTCCTTCTTTTCCTTCCCCACCTTCACATTTCCAGTAAAAAAAACACGCAATACCTAAAGCCAGTGTGGACTACAAGTGGCAGCCATGCACTGCTTTAAAAGTTTATTGACATTTTTGCAAGGATTCTTTCACTAATGGGGCAACAGCATAATTAAGTTCTTATCTTTTAACAAGAACACTCCAGACAGTAAAATACCCTCTAGAAGAAAGAAAATATTCTTCTGTCCAAAGGACTAAGATTTGCGTCTTCTTTTTTATCTTTCACTCATTGTTCTTACCACAGGAGAACTGAAATCTCAACTCAGTTCTACGCTTCTCAGACCTGAACGCATTTGTGGTGTGTACATGCCTGACCTTGAAGGACACAGTACAGTAAGCACTGTTGGAAAATGCACTGAAATAAATGGCTTGTTGATTTTACAGCCTGGATCAAACGTATGATACCCATGCAAAGCAAAATGCTGAACCTAACTCACTCTGCTAGTTCCAAGTCAAAAAGTTTTTGAAAGGTTGACTTTATGCTTGCCAGCTTTCTGCCAGATCAGGTACTGTCTTGTTTTTCTGCGACTGGCATAAGGCAGGTACACACGAACTAGCCCAGCATAAACTTTGCCCTGCTTTGTTTGACACAGAATTTGCATGTGCTCACATCAGATCTGAATCAAAGTTTTTCTACTGGGTGATCCAGTATCACCCAGGTCCAGCACGTAAAGACTATGGAATCATTTGAGAGTGCAGCTGCATGATATTTTAGCTTCAGTGGCAAATCCATCTCAAGAAATAATCCTATTTAAAAGCAGCCCTGCAGTAATATAACCTTTTCACAGATTCAGTTTATGTGTGGTCCACAAACAGCTGTATCCACACAAATGACATCATGCTTCCACATCAAACCAGAGTGTTGCCATTTATCACCTCGTCCACACCCAGGCTGCTTGTTCCTGCCCACATGCTACCCCTTCACTGAGCTGGTAAAAGCATTTTTGTGGCCACATGGCAAACTAAAAATTGCCCCGGGATAAAAAGAAGATATTTTCTGGCTAGATCAGTTCTCAGTAAAAGTAACCGGTAGTCATGCAAATGCTTATGTGCAACCAATGTAAGAGTCCAGGTGGGAAAAATAAGCTGGTTGCAGGAAAGACGGAGCAAAGCCAGGACTCATCAGTAACTTGTCAGTGGTGAAAACCCAGAAGGGTCAGCAAGCTGCGGTACCAAGAGGGGAAAGGCAGGAATGAGAGCTGGGTGCAGAAATCATAATGAGAAAACAATGTATGGAACCAGATTTTAAGATGCAGTGAATCTAGTCTTATTCATATTAAAATAAGTAAGAAATATCATTAAGTACAATTATACAAATTACATCAAGTGTAAATCTGGTGTTAAATTGCTAGGACCATAAGCACTTCAGCAGGAATTTAACTCTTCTTGTACGCATAAGCATGTGCTTAAATTTTTGGCATGTCAATAGTTGAGTGAATAGAGCAAACATGCTAAGAATTCTGGCTGGCTGAAGGATTATCACAATATAGCAAGTTCTCCATAAGAAAATTGCTTTCATCTAAGCAGCACATGCACAAGATAGAACCAGGCAAAGTTAAGTAAAGATTAATAGCCTGTAACGTGTCTCTGGGATACACACAGGGCCAGAGTGTGAGCTGTAGTATTATTTGTCATGGCTATTCGTTGCCTTTGCGATATAAAATACTCCCTTCTACATCAGCTGATCTGCCCCCACATTGTATCACAGCTGAAATTATACATGAAATTATATATACAAGGCAAAGAACAAGACAATATTAAAATGCTGAGGAAAACTTCTTCCTGAGCTATAGTTCCCTCCAAGTCATTTCTTCTCATGGGGACAGAGAATATTTTGGTCCAATGAACTCTGTATCTTGGATTAAACTACTTTTCCCTCAAGCAATACTATCCATCGTTACATACCATCAAGGAACTATAGGAAGGACAGTACAATGAATAAAGTAAGCATTCCCACACCTTGACATTAGGAGTATAGAAATTACGTCACACTGAATCTCCTACAAGACAAGTATGCCTTAAGTATCTGATCGTATTTATAAGAAAGAACAAAAATCCATTCTACTTCCAAAAAAGTTATTTACATAATGTGGGTTAGATAAAGCTATAGCTACAGCAAAGTTTTACAACTTTCAGTGCAGGAGATGCACAGAAGGCAAAGGAGTAGGTAGGAGCCATCCTCAGCCAATTCCACCACCTGCATTATTTGGCTCTGCTCCTCTTTCAGTCAGTGCCTTTCTCCTCAGAGGTTTGGAGGTCTACATCTCTGGACACAGATCCACAGAAAAACGGATCTGTTCAAAACTACCACTAATTGGAATGGTTTTTAAAGAAGCATTGATTCGGGTCATAGACACAAACTTACTGAAGGTCATTTGAACCTGCTGACACATTTTTCTCCAGCATACACTGCTTCAAGAAAAAATGGGATCTGAGCCACTCTCCATTCAGTTTGAACACCAGACACCTACTTTCATAGCAGCCCAAATTGGATAGACTCAGAAACATTACGTATAGAGGAGTCATGTATCTGTGCCTTCAAACAAGAACAGATAGTTTGCCAAGGTATCTGGATAGAGTATGTTTATGATAAAGTCTAACTTAAAATGCAGCATTAAATTGACATAGCGATAACATAAATTTTCTTTTTTTAATATAATTCAAAACCAGTTTATAAATACACAGATGCTAAGGCCCAGGTTTTGGTCCTACCAACTGCATCATTCCACTTGAATTATGCTTGAGTGCAATCACGATAATGTCCCATAAACAAATTTAGGACATACATGGTCTACTTTTGCATAGTCAAATCTAGATTTTGCGTGTATGCATGCACACACATAATGTACATTAAGTTAATCTAACCTAGCTCAAAACAGATATTAACTGGAAATAAAAGTAGTATAAGACACAACTGTTAGGCAATTCTTTTTTTATATCTATTATAGAAAACAAAATGAAACCAAAAACTGGGGCGTTCCGCAGCACTTCCAACCAACAACTGCTGCATTCAGCTGCTCTAAAAATATACCCTAAGGGTCAAAATGTTACATGTACAGTAATAAAACAGCTGACTGGGAACTAGCTGAAGAGTAATTAAATCATGTCAGATTTGCAAGTACTCTTTTGCATTGGTTCCACTGAGAGGCACTGAAATTATTATGAGCAAGCCTACAGTTAATGTGCTAAGTTTTAGGACTTTTCTACACCAACCGTTCCCATGTGATGGCATGTGGAATGCGTGCTCTGCAAAACAGCCTGTCCAAATGGCCCTCTAGCCTTTTGAAAAGCACTGCCCATCACCTTCCTGAAGCCTGGGCCATATGAAATGCATCAAATCATCTCCAGTTTGAAACACTCCCACAGGATAACCCACAAAGCCAAAGACATGCTGTGCACGGAAGATGGAGTGTCTTCTCCTTTTCCCCTCAGTCACCCCGCAGCCACTGCCCCTTTCCTCAGCACAGTTCTTGACCCATGTTAGGTTATTTGGGCACTAAAAAAATGCACACAGTTTGTGCACTAGCAAATTCCCATAGGCAGGAGATAAATCCTCCATATGCGCCATGCTTCCCTGCTTGCTCAGCCCCCTGTCACCCTCCTCATTGTGCAGGAAGCCAGCTGACTCACTGGCCTCACACTCAGAAATTCTTGAGCCTGAGGCTGTGCGTGAACATGCACACACAGGGCGTCACACTAAGAACACATTCTCCAGGACAAGAGAGGGTTGCAGAATGTACTCCTAAGGAAGCAAAGGACAAGAAAAAAGGGGCAAAGAGCTATCGCCTGCAGAAAAGCACCACTGCTGCAGCCGTGCTAGCTAATAATCTGGAAAAAAAAAAGAAAAAAAAAAGGCAGTAGAAAGATCTCACTTTGTATACAGAACTGCCCACAGAAGAAGAGGAGAAAAGGGTGGAAAGATTTTATTATCTCACTGGGAAAAGTGTACAAAAATGAATGGGAGAGCATTACCAGGAATAAAAGTAATACAGATGTAGTAGATACACTGCAGAGGCAGTAAGCTATGGGTAATCTTACGTACATAAGGAGTCCTGATTCAAGACAGGAAATATTCATACAAAGCATGACTGTGGCTCTCAGGAAAACAATATAGCTGATAGCAAAATGTCTTCAAGTACCAGGGAAAATCTAACCAAAACACCCAGTAAAATGAAAACAGTAACAATCAGTAGCGCTGAACAAGTGTATCAGCCTCAGCTAAAGGAGCTGTGAATTAAGAAAGAGACAGTGTGACTGAGAACGTAGTTTGGTGAGCACAGGAAGAGAGTAGTGAAAATTCCCAGATTGTACACAACAGTCCAAAGGCTGTGACAAACAGAACTACTTTAAAAATTTTGATGCCAGAGATACCCTTGAGCTCACAGTGTGTAAATGTAGTGACTGTTGGTATCACTCATTTTCAGTGAAGAAGTCTGCAATTGCACAGGCAAGTCTGGAACTTCTGATATTAAGCGATCCAAAGACACTGGATGGGCTCCTGATTTACCCAAGACAAAAATTCTTCCTGTTTATGGTGCTATGAATCACATCCAGCATTGGTATCCTCCAGAGAAGCCAGGAGTGAAATACTGTGAATTTTCAAAGTAGTAACTATATGGATTGTTCAGAGTACAGATTAGTTTTATTACTTAGGCAGATCAGTACTAGCAGCATCGAACAGGCGTGGATTAATCCTGTGCTATATCCAGGGCCACTTTGGATCTAGAAGCAGCTTCATTACCTGTAGGTGGTGCAAAGCCCACACCAATAAATCCTTCTGGACCTTGTGGAAGGCATGCGGGCATATCTGAACCATCTTTGCAACATTTTCAGAATCAGGTGTCCTGGAGAAAACAGTGCAGAGATGCCAGAGTGTCATCCAACATGACTTCTCCAGAAGTCTCCTGGAACCCACAGACCGCAGTGCAGAGGCTTCATTTTGTGGAAGTGTATTAGCACCAGCTTTGAGAGGATCATTATCAGACCATTTCAGATTTAGTTTTCTCTGCATATGTTCTCAAAAGAAAGACAGGTGACTATACTACTGGAATGCAGATGGGCTTATACTTAAAACTGTAGCTTCCTACATCAACAGGTATTATCTCTGAGAAATTCTGACCCAAGAAAATCAGGAGACCTAAAGAAATGTCCAGGTCAAAAAACATAAAGAAAGTCTATCAAGTGATCTTGCCATGTTTCCTGCAAACCTAGTGGCTGCTGGAGTACTTGAGACAAATAACGCACAGGAAGGAAAGGCAATGATGTTACACACAAAGCCAGAGGCACAGAGACAGGCACCCATAGTACTAATGTGAAACCTGAAGCACTCGGAATCCTCCTACATGAACTATCAGCCCAGAAATCCTGCAGCTTGGCAGAGCAGTTAAAGCTACTGAATGATGCTTCAGAAAACCTAATGCAGTAGTGCTGCACAAGCTGCAACCAAAAGCATCTGCCATTGAAGTTCTGAGGGATGACGAAAAGGGACTCCTTGGTGAACTGAACAGCTCCACCAGGAAGACAGCGAGCTACAAGGCTTTGAGACGTTTGACAGAAATCTGCATGTTCTGTACAGCGAGTGCAAGCACACAAAGCAAATCCAACAATTTGGGGCTTACTGGGCATAAGTGGTTCAATACAATGCAAACGTGAAGTAAGTCCATCCGCAGTTTTTTAAAACTGCAGCTGTCCTTCTGTGGCAGATTGGGTCCCCCCAGGCAGCAACTAAGCCCCCGTGCAGGCAGACACTCAGTTCCTTCCCCCAGTAGCAGGATGGGGGAGAAAACTGGAAGAGCAAAAGCAAGGAAAACTCTGTAAGGGCTGAGATGAAGGCAGTTTAATAAGTGAGGCAAAGCTGTGCACACAACCAAAGCAAAATAAAGAATTCATTCACAACTTCCCATCAGCGGGCAGATGTTCAGCTGCTCCCTGGAAAGCAGGTACTCAGCACATCTACACGGTTCTTGGGAAGACAAAGGCTGTAACCATGAACATCTCCCCTTCCTCCCCCTTTCCTTGACCTTGTACTGCTGAGCATGGCATCATACGGTATGGAATATCCCCTTAGGTATCTCACAGCAGCTGTCTTAGCAGTGCCACCTCCCAGTTTCTTGCGAACCTCCAGCCTACTTGCAACGTGGAAGGGAAACAGTGGGAAAAACCAGAAAGACTCAACACTCCGTGAGCTCTACTCAGGCACAGGCAAAACACTGGTGTGTTATCAACACTGTTTTGGGCCCAGTCCAAAACACAGCACCATAGGGGCTGCCATCAAATTAACTCCATCCCAACCAAGCCCAGTGTTGGAGGAGCAGCCACTGTCCAATCACTCACGCTCATCCAAGGTGTCCCACACACCCCACTCAAATCTGTTATCGCCGAGACCAGAGTCCCCTCGCAGCAGGCGACCCCCGTGAGCCAATGGATACCCACTCCACACACACGCACACACACACACTCACACTCACTCTCTCTCTCTCGGGTGTGCTCCCTCCTTCTTCAGGCTCAACCCTTGGTTTCCCACAGCGGAGTCTCAGGGGTCGGATTTTATAAAAATAAATCATTTAACTGAAAGGTACAGCAGCAGGGTCAGTCCGAGCTGGGTGCTTCCAGAGAGGGACCCCGAACAAAGAAATCCCTGGGCAATGATACCCTTGCCGTCTCCACACCCACCTCCCACGCGCTCTTCACTCATCTTTTAGTGCAATGGTGATTTTTGGTCTGGGGTCTTCTAACACCTTATTGGATGGATTCTCTCTCTGTGCCCAGGCTGGCTGTTGACTGCTCTTATCTTGTTAATTTGCAGTCTCTGCTGAGGGTTGTCGCCTCCTTATCTTCTGGTTTAGGCTTCTTGTGCACCTGCACGCACTGGCAGAACGTGGGGAACCGAAAAGTCCCAGACTTAGGGAAAACACTACCAGAACATCATCGTGTTATCGACATTCTCCTCATACTAAAAGACTAAACACAGCACTGTACCAGCTGCTAGAAAAATTACTAAGAAAATTAACTCTATTGCGGTCTAAAGGCTTCAGCAAATCTAGCTACTCATGCTACGTAAGGCTAGGCAAACGGCATAAATCACACCGTATTATAACCCTAAGTAATTTATTCTAATTAAAACTTACTTATTTAAGCTAAACAACTAATATCTCTCAACACCCAGTACAAATGTGGGATGAGTGCATAGCACTTAGATATAAACTAAATGGTTCTGTAAAATAACTTTCTGTTCTGATGGAGTACAATTGATCTGATGTACTCCACAGTAACTTTCAGTCAGGATGCTGGAAACTAGTAATTCAAAAGGAATATTAAAAACATCATTAAGCTCTACCTGAATTCAAGTCTGGGTAAAAAAGGAAACCACATCTGGAGGCAACTGGACATACTGTGGTTCCACTGAGCTGGCTCCTCTGCTTGAGAAGAGATTGCAGATGTTTTCTAAGGTCTCAAACTTTCTGACTGCACAGGGAGACTACGGCAGGGTACATCTGGGAATAAACCAGAATACACTAGCAAGTGATTTGTGTTCTGCTACATATGAAAAATAACTTCATCCCATACCAATCTTATTACAGAAGACACCTTTACACATTGTAGAGTCAAAGGATCTGCTCATATTGGTCCTGTGTGCGTCCCTCCACGTTTCGTGACAGGAAATAGGATTGCTTCTCCTTTCACTGTGGCAAAAAAATATTGAAGTTTCCAATGTATGTAGTCCTGGAATGATACAATTAACATGACTGGATCTTCCACAAAATAAATTAAAACCAAGGTTCAGATGTGCTGGAGACCTTTTTTGTGACCTGTTTTTTGTTGAAAATCATTACATATTTTTACCTAATCTATGCTTGCCAACTGACACTGAAGTTCACAAATCTGTACAAATTAAGACACCACCCGAGACAGGATAATTCCAAAAGTAAGTCTCAATAGAGTATCTGATTCTTGCTGTTATCAACCTCTAGTTTATACACCAGTTGATAATGCAGCGTGCTTTTACAGGTAATTACCTGCCATCTTTCTAGACATTTTCTTTCCAGAATCAACACCATTAAAATCTGTGGTCACATTTGTCTTCCATGTAATTGTGCCAACACGTACGATCACTTAAAACAATTTCCCTCTTTTTTCCCTACCCCCCTCCCACTCCGTATTTTCTTTACACAACACTATACCTAACATCAGGTAAGTTTTATCCTGCAACACTATCTACTTGGGCAAAACCCAGCATTCAGGCAGAACTTCAGTCTCCTCAAAATAAGCGCATAAAAGTCTGATTATATAGTTATTACAGGACCAAGACTCCTCACTGCTTTTGCATTTTCCACTGCTTAAGTTCTTCAAACAACAAGAAAAAAATATTTTGTTATAAACAGTAAGTTGCTTTTCTTAAGGGCAGAGCTACAAGGATATGCATGAGGAAAACAGAAGAATATAGCACTTGGAAAACCTTTATCAGTTTATCACGGTACCAGACATACCATGTTTGCTATGTCTGATATTGTCTAGATTTCAATTAATAGTGAATATTTAAATATACTAGTTGGAATGAAAAGAAACCCAACAATAGAAAAATTACCCCTGTGGTATATACGTAAGCTTAGTTTGAGAAAAGTCTTCTACCTAACTGCTTTTCCTGGAACTAGACAACTGAACCAGAGCTAAACTCCTCTACTGAACAGTTCAGTAACACTGTCTTCGAATATAGTTGATAATTCTTTGTCGCTAAAGGTTTGAATGAGCCCAGTGAAGTCAAAGGAAAGTCTTGTGTCAACTCCAGTGTGCAACTTAACAATACAATGACATTCCTCATGATATAATCATATGGCACACTTGTTGTGCTATTTATGCAATTTTATTTATGCCTGTTATTATTTATATTTGAATTCTGAATTTGTATTTGAATGTTATGAGGAACATAATGGAGTTTGGGTTAAAAAAAAAAAAAAACAAACAACCTGCAGTTCATGGTCCAACTAGACTACCCAATATGAATACTGATTTCAGTACAATTGATGCTCACCTAATAAATCAGTGACACTTTAACAATTGTGGTCTGGGGAGCCTTAGGACCTCTGGACTGTTTTTGAGAGTTCAAAAGGTAACTAAGGAAAATCAACTGGTCTTCAGCAAGCTTAAATTCACTAGGCAGGGTTTGGCACTCCCAGTCTAACATTTCTAAGGTTCTGCAAACAAGGGTAAAATATAAAAAGCTCAAATCTACCACTCTACACTCTATGGTAAACGAGATTGGATATAACACTGCAGGTGAAAAGCGTTCACCATTCTAGCAGACAGACTCAGGGTGGCCTTGAATTCATTTCTCTTGGGGAGAAACAAGTTTATTTTGCAAAATGAATTAAGTCTCTTCAACAAACAGCCATTACACAATCTTCCAGCTCAAATGAAAGCAACTAAAAATGTGGAGCTAAGCTCCAACCCTGGACTATGTGGCCACAGTTTCATTGCAGTCCATGGAATTGTAACTATTTCGTTCATTTCTCAAGTTAGACTTACGTAATTTTCTTTTTCCAGTTACATGCAAAATGAAAAAAGTACTTTATTCCCTTTGTTTGCTTTCAAATTAATAATGACATTCTAGTGAATTAGATTTTCTGACATTGTAGGAGACATTTCTGTTGATGGCGTTGCTGGATATATACTAAGCAAGGATTATTTTGTTGGCAAGAGACTCTGCAAGTTGCAGAAGCCAAAACACGCAAGTGTAAATTGTTTCTGACATATGCATTGAACTGATTGTACCAACTTTTATTATTTTAGTGTCAGAAGTGTCTGGATGCAACTGTGGATTTTTTTCTCTACTCTGTTTATAGGCAGCCCAGAGCCTAATTCATATGAACTGGCCAGTGTCAGGTGTCACGCAACACAGTCTGATGAAAAACAAATGTCTATAGAGGTTTTTTTAAAAAAGAATGAACCCAGCCATATTACAGTTTTGACTTAGTCACGACATTGTGAAGAAAAAGAGACTAGGCTCCCCTCCTTTTCTCTCTCTGCTTCTGCCAACAAAGAACTGCTTGTTTCATTTATTTCCCAGAAACAGCATTAGCCTTCCAACAAGGTCAGCAAAAAATGCTGCTTTTCAGTGCTAGTGCATTTTGTTCCAAAAATCTGTAAAGTATTAAACCAAAAAGTTGTACTACCCCAGTGCACAGAGACTCCTTTATTCAGATTTCTGGGCTGAAAACAGCTATACAGAAATTTCTCAACAGTTTAAACTGTTGTGTTAAGTTCTGTGATATTCACATTTAACTAATCTTTCCTGTCTTCAATGATTCAAGCTTAAAAGAACACAAATGAACTACCTGCAGGTGCAGCATCAAAGCTACGAGTTAGCAAGAAGTTATTTAAAAGATTAGAGATTTACTCCGTAAGCACTTTAAACAATACCTCAATAACAACAAATAACCGTGGGGGCTGCTTGACTGGAGAGACAGCTTTAATGCTAATGATCAATTACTGATGACTATTATTATTTAAAATATTTATTAAATTATTTTTACTTTTGTTTCATGCAATCTTCAGCTTGTGCATTTCACTCACTTTGAAACTATGAAAATAACACTCCACTCCTGCATTGGCACATGCTTGGATTACTAACCTTGAAAGGAATTGCTTACACCAACAGGAATTTCTTTGTGTTAAAATTAAAAATTAATAGATTTTGAAAGAATACCAACATCTCTTGTGAACACATCAACCTTTAACATTTCAGATTTACTTGTCAGTTGCTGGTTTAAAGGTGCGTATCCTTTGAGATATGTGGATTTAATTTACCTGATACTGAAGTTAATTCCTACTAGTCTCTGGAACTATTAGCCACTGTTCTTAATAAGTGTCCATAAGTAAATTACTCCATTTGAAATCTGCCTGATAAGTTACTTCTTCGAGGTTTTAATTGCAAATAACAAAAAAAAAACACCCCACCCTGTTCTTTTCCAGAGCTGTGTCATAAAACTCTCATTCCCACAGAATGTGCAAGTCCTCTACAGTGCTTTCAGCTCTCCTGCAAGCATTATTTCATTAACCAGAAGCAGGTGCCAAAATTATTCACATTGACCTCAACTGAATTGTGTCCACTTCTTTCAGGATATCCAGTAATTAAAAATGACCTGGAACAGGAAGCCTTTCCGCTGTGCAGGTGGTGAGAGGGTATGGGCTACACCAAGAAAAAAAAAAAAACAAACGTCCCTCTTAATGTTACATATTTGTAGTCAAATTTCCAGCCAATGCAAACCAAGCCTTGCAAATTCTAGACTATTTCATGTATGTTAGTTAACACTCAAATACATACCACCTGTTTTTAAACACTTCACAAGTTTCTGCATTCTTATCTCCAGAGACTCACTTTGTCACAGTAAACAAAACTGCATTTTATCATCCTCAAACAATAGTAGCTACACCTCTTTTATCATGGCAGGATATGGAAACTTTGGTTCATGTGTTTATTGCTCTTAAGACAGGATTATTGCATTGTTTTATTGGTTGGATTTCCTGGCTGATTAAAAAAAAATGAAAGCAGAGGCAAAGTGCCATAACCCCCAGTTGTATCCAGACCCAATTAAACACAGCTGAAAGCTAAACTTTTCAGATTCAGGGGTGAATTTCTATAACACAAACAGCTGTCAGTGTAAGAGGCTCTCCACGTTAAATTGTGTTGTGCAATAGATAATGTTTTTCATCTCAGAGAACCACTGTATTTAATAGTTTAAACTATTCTGCTTGTGTCGCTTGGGTCATGCCTGCTTGTGAATCTTGACAGAGTAAGCTTCTAAGGTAAGGAGCTTTCTCTTCTTCAGTAGGGAAAAAATGATGCTTCTCACCAACAAACACTGCCAGGTCCTTCTCCTCAGGGCTCCTCTCAATCCATTCCCCATCCAGCCTGAATTTGTGCTTGGGATTGCCCTGACCCATGCGCCAGACTTTGCACTTGGCCTTGTTGAACTTCATGAGGTTCACAGGAGCCCATCTCTCGAGCCTGTCCAGGTCCCTCTGGATGGCATCTCTTCCCTCCAGCGTGTCAATGGCACCACACAGCCTGGCGTTGTCAGCAAATTTGATGAGGGTGCACTCAATCCCACTGCCCATGTCACCGACAAAGATGTTAAACAGCACTGGTCCCGATACCAACCCTTGAGGAACGCCACTCGTCACCACTTGGACATCGAGCTGTTGAAGATGCTTAGTATTTCTGAGGTTTCCAATGTTCCCATATTCTACCTGTATCTGGACCAGATTGTTTTAATCTATCTCTATGCTGCTGTTTTTTCATCAGTAATCTGCTAGTGGCATCCTCAAAAGGGCATTACAAGAAACTGTGAATTCATTCAGATGTACTGAATTGAGGGACAGCTGCTAGAAGGCAAGTAATGATGTTGTGAGTCTGATGGGTAACACAAGTTCTCTTGTGTACCAGAAGTGGAAAATGCAAAGTGGTAAAACAAGGTATTCATTTCTGTTATTTCTGACGCTGGAATGTCCACTCTGAAGATAGAGGCGAAGATGACAGCGGTAGCCAGGCCCTAGGGAGCATCAGGAACGTCCAAGCCTGGTTGGACTTTGGTGAGTTTAGTTAGACCAAACACACATTTTACCCATAGTTTCTAGTTAGGTAAACTGAAAACCTCTATCCATGCCCAAATAACCTCAAAGGCATTTTACAAAGCAGCAGAGTGCCCAAAACTCTCAAACCACCGAATTCTGGGCACTAGTTAACACACAGCTTAGTCACCCACACAGGACCTAGAATAACTGTGCCTTGCAGTCTGCAATTGGAATTTGCTGTAAGGCCTAAATTCTACAACGGACTGTACTATGATGTATGCCACTTTGCCCAGAAGGTCCTCTCAGATTTTTTTGTAGACAGAGTCTGTTCTTTTCATACGAGCTTTTTAAGGAACTCACACACATAAATTCAAGCTAATTTATATAGAAAACAAATACTATCAGAGGGTTTGACTATTTTAAGTCAAAATAAGTTGCAAACTGTAAAACTTGAAAAACATTTAAATGAAGACCAGATTGTGCTCACCAACTGGATGAAGAGTACAATCACAGAAGAATCTCTTTAAAACAGTTTGAAGGAAGCAGAATGAAAATAACAATGGTTTTGAGTGTTGCATAATGTAGAATAGAGAAAGACTACAAAACAAGCAGCATTTAATTAAAAATTGTTGCAAAATAAACTTTTATAAGGATCTGATTTTCCCCCTAAATCTTGCTACACACAGCCAAAAACCATCCTCCACGATCTTCTTACACCAGTGACTGCCATTAAGGCAGAAGAGCTTCCCTAGCTTGGACTTAAGCCCTTCCAAAGAACAATTTAGTCATTTAAGTCAGGCAGTAGTTTGACCATTGGCTTAGGCGCACTGCAACTGCTCTTTATTTTCTTTCCTTCCCAGGAAGTCCATGGAGCTCAGTTTCCTAATTCAGGTTAGATGCCTAAAATAAGAGTGTACAAATACCCCTCCTTCCACATACGGTCTTTGATTCTACCACAATAATGGAGTTGACTGGCAATAGATAGTTTATAGATGAATAGAAAAAGACTGTGTTTCAGTATGGGCAGAAAACTAATACATGTGCACATTCAGCATCAAAGTAAACAGGATTTATGAAGCACTCATGAAGATGCAAGAAATACAGTGTTTCTGGTTGTCTTCAGTCAGAGGCTGATCAGTTTCCCTGTTGCATTCCAACAACAAAATATAGAGTTAAAAGACTCCTGTTGATGTTGTACTTTCCTTAGTATATTGATCTACAAACTGCCTTAGAAGAACAATAACGGTAAAATATTTAGAAAAAGCAGACTGAACAAGTCTGAATATATATGCTAACCTGCAACAATACGCTTTCAAACTCTGGGACAAATCTACTTTTTCATTCATGAAACTTCATAGAATTAAGTGGTGGTGTGTAAACGAGCGTAGAAACCTGCCTAGTTTTCCGTAAATTTAACAAGATGCATCAAAGGAAGAAATACCTTCAGATGCCTCAGTTATATAACATTTAAAAAGCAATGTTTCAAATGCTAAAGATAAAACTAACACTGCTGAAGTTGTAAGAAAACCAGTATGTGTAGCTCATAAACAGACAACATAAAACCACAATTAAAGGAAAAGGTAGAAAAATACAGCAGATTTTTAAGCTATGTCTACTAATTTCAACCAACTTTCACTATTTGTTTCTCCGTGTCTCAGACATAGGCATACTATGACTTGGTATCACTTAGTCACACTCTGTGCTTTTGATAGCATGTTTATAAGTGCCTTTGTATACTTCCCAGCAAGTATTGCTGAAAGGAGTTTATAAACCAAAGCAACAAGCTGTACTGAACAGACCATATTTTCCATCTCTTCATAAGAAGCATAGCAAGGAAAACACATGTGTTAGTAATTGGAAGTGCAGACCAGTATGCAGACCTGGAATACTTAAATCCTTTTAAGTGGCACATCTTCAAAAGAAAAACTTCTTTCAGTCCCTACAGTACCAAAAAACACTAAGGCAAAAGACAGATGCATAGACTTCATTTGCTAACAAGTTACAAAATTATGGCCAGAAGAGCAGCTTAACTTGGGATCCAGTTTCCATTTCTCCTCTGATGTCTGTAAGATGTTGGCACAATCACTTCTGGCTTACAGATCTGACTGCCAGACCAACTAACTGCTCCCTTCAATGTCTGATCTGACCCAAGAAAGCAGGTTTAGCAGTTACACTGCTAGCATCACAAAAGAGCAGAAAGGCCCTTCCTTTTGGCCAAGATAATTTCAAAATAGAGACATTCTACTTTAGTACTGGAAACTGTATTTTAAACTGTCACATGAAGTATTCAGAGGCTACCGTGTTCTGTTCAGATTACTACAAACTTTGAATTTCTCTGTGTATATATATACAGTTTCTAGATTAAATCTTTTTAATATATTTTAAAATAAAATAGTGTCACACTTGATGTGTCCAAACAGGTGGATTGGAAAATCAGGGACTGTGATGCTGAATTTAATAATATGGTGCTGAAAGCGCTACTCAGCTGTGCAAACAGATTTGCTTGCTCACAAACTGTCACACCATGCATTTTGAAAGCCACCAGAATGAGCAAAAGTTCACCAAAACATTTTGACAAAATATTTTCTCAATTAAATAAATATGGACACTGTGGAAATTTTCACATACTATTTCTAGTGGTCTAACGTTTAGGAAATTCAGTCACGCATCTGAACCACTATGCCAAGCACTGTATAAATAGCTATGAAAAAGTGGAACCTCATCCATAAATGTGAAGCGTACTGAATGAACTATAGTCTGTATTTCATGTGACAAATCTGAAGTCTGGGGGAATACCCCTGTTGGGCACCTGAAGGCCCTTCAAGAAAAGACTCTTAACTAGGTGTATGCTTTTATTTCTTATCCTTTGTATCTTGAGAAAGACCTTCCTCTAAAATTGAGTACGTATTTCAACACAGAATTTGGCTTTGATCCACTGACAAACTGGGGGAAAAAGCTTGCTGTACACTGTCCTGATTTATGATACTTCCTTTGTTTTTTCATTAGAGAGAATGTAACAGATGTCAACATAAGCTGAGGAGTTGGTATGAACAAAAAAGCCCATTGTCATATCTTTACCGCTTGGCCATTTCAGAATTCCTATAAACAGATTGACCTAAACTCAGCTGTGGTTTGAAGTAACACATGCAGAGCAATTTTTATTTTTACCTTGAAGTACGACACACTGCAGTATACCCTAGCCTTTTGGATTTTACTCAGGTTTCTTCTTTCGATATCCACTCTCATGATACAATTTGCTACTGTCCGCTAGAACACATAACATAACCAACACCTTCTACCGAATACATTCAAGCAGGATAGCTGTTAAGTGAAAGGTAGAAGAACTGAAGTTAGTTACCTCATGGACAGCCTAGGTGTTTATTATAAATTCAAGACAAAAGTAAATAGGTATATTGCATTACTGCTATTGGTGACCATTGGCAGCCAAATGTTTACCATTTTCTTGGTATGTGAAGAGACAGCCCTGATGCACCCACACTGCAACTGAATAACCATGAAATCATGAGACCAACTTATCAAAAATTAACCTGAACAAGAAACTGGTCTGTGTTTTGACATAGTTTTGTGATCTTGAGCCTATAAACTGACCTATCTGTTCCTCATTTTCTTGAGCAGTAGAAAAGTTAAAGCTGCAGAAATAAAATATTAGAGATTATTTGTAGTTATCAATTATACATGGAAATGTTTTCTTCCATTTTCATCTTTTCTTTACAATTTTCAGAGTTTTCACAGCTTTATTTTCACTAAGGCTCATATCTGGCAAAATCAGAGGAACATAAACAGATGCTTAAATTTAATCCTTAAATTAAATTTAATCCTTAAAAAGGAACAGCAATGAAACCACACTATTTATAGAAAGTCTTTGGGTAATACATACTGCAAAACAGACATTTTAGTGTTTTGCATGTAGCTTCCAGTGCAGAACCTGACTATGCAAAAAAAACCCACCACCATAAAAAAAAAAAAACAAGCAAGCAAACTAGCTATAACCTCTGACCTGAAGAAACTCAGGAAGGACTGCAGACAAATTACTTAACAGCACTTTGCACAGTAAGCTTTGAAAATTACATGGTGGGCTTGTAGAGGCTTTATACCACCTCTCAATGAAAAAGCAGAGGAAGAGCTTACTTTTCTACGTTCAATACTACCTCAAAAGTTTGTCACAGAGGCTCTAAAATAAAACGCATGAGATGTTAGAACTTCACCTCAATCAGTACAAATTCACTTGCTGCCAACCCTACAGAGGGAAAAACAAGAAAAGGAAGTGCAGAACATACTGTTAGGTCTGATAGCAGAATCAGAGCTACCCCTACTGAAGCAAAAATTACTTTTGCAAACGAATTAGTAAAAGGTGGTTCTCCTCTCCTGTATTTTCACCAGAGGGATGACATCCAGTACTCACCAAGATTTGGCTGAGACATTGCCATAGACCTCTGTGGCACTGATGTGGAAGTAGCTGCAGGATGGTGGCTCATGTGATTCAGCGGTTGGTTCATAGTTTTTCGAGGATCTTGCCATGTTGTAATTTTTTCTATGTGACTGAGAAAGAAAAGATAAAATGCAAGCTTAACACAAAATACCCAAGTATATTATATATATGCTTAGGCGTAATGTCATGAAAGTCCTATTTGCTTTTCTTATCCCATGTTTTTCTACCCTTCTCATCTCACCCTAACCTACTTGAAATTATCCGTCATCTTGGAATTTATTTTTTCTTCTTATTTTCTGTCCCTGCCGTCCTAACTTTTTATGCACTACTGTTGAATAATTACTTTTACTTGAACAATTGGTGAATTCTATTATGACATTGAAAAACCTGTAATACACACTCATCTTCCAGATTATTTAATTGTCCACAAGTTGTTTACTCTTGTCCTACCAGTCTTTTTCTACATACTCAAATACATGGCCATTCTTTTCAGCAATATATGGTCATTTTGATGAATTCTGAAAAGCAAGTGTTGTCTTGCCAAATCCAGCTGCTTTGTTCCTTACCACACCATGAAAACTAATCTGTCTGTATGTCTCCAAGAATATCAGAATATATTCTCATTACCAAAAGGGTCAGATTATGTCCTCATGACTCATGTGCAATACCAATTTCTCTGTAAAGGCACTAACAGTTTAAATTGCAATATAGTCAATGTATCTACCACCCTAGTATATGAACCCTCATGTATTTGTATTACCCTGAAAAACTACGGAGTAGTGCATAAAACTGCATGAGACATTACAGTGAGATAACTATAAAGTGTGATCTCTGCAAATATTTTTTGCCACAGAATACAGCAGTGAAAGAACTGTGCTTTTGTTGCAACTGAAGGTTTTCACTGAAATGCATCAGTTTTGAAAGAAACTTATCAGGACAAGGATTTTAAGAATCAGCACGTAATTCTATTTGAAACAAGAAAAAGGAACTGTCTTACAGCAATCAATAGTCTGGTGTCTATCTAGGGACTGCCTGGTTCCGTGTCCAGCTTTCTGCCCAACTGACTAACCAGGCTATTGGTTACCGGCTGGACTTTGGAGGGGTTGTCCTCTTATTAGTTTTTTGCTAGAAAACTTTAAAGAGGTAAGTCTTTAAGAAGAACATGTAAAGAAGGATAAAGATTTAAATATTCTGTGTCCGGAAAACCATTCCAATACATCTTTCATAAAAGCACAGTCTACCATCAGTCTCAAACTCCTCATTGCTACTTTCACCTACGTTATCAGCATTGCCGTTAGTGCTGTGACCACTCCACACCTTCAGACTCTGCTATCACCAGTACTATTTCACAAGCAACTTTCTGTCTATTGTGATGTTACCACATCCAAACTCTTTACAGCAAGTCTCTGATACTAGCAAAAATAATGCGAGTTACAAGCAGGAAAGCATTACAAGGAAGAGCTCTGCCATTTGCTTTCCCTGAAGTATGTGTCTTTTCTTAGTTATCAACACAACGAGGCAGTCAGCATTAAGCCAGCACAAAACACGAAGAAACCCATAATCTCGAATCAATAATCAAGAAATTATTTTCTAAGTTAACATCTTTCTAGGATGTATCTTTATTGGATTGCAGATCTTCTCCTTTTTCGTTTGAAATAAGAGTTGCAAATTAAAAATACTCAATCAAGTTTTGATAAATTCATAAAGCCTCTTCTCACATAAAAGTTCTCATGAGAAAAGATAAAAATGTTCTGCAAATTGCTATGCAAGGCAACCAGTCACGAAACTGCAGCTGAAAACTAATATTGCTTTTGTTCAAATTCTCTTTTATCCTTTTTATAAAGAAAACGATCTGTACTTCAGTTACACATGTGAGAAGCAGGGCAATCACAACCATTTAGCAATGCTTCCTAACTTACAGAAGAACTGAAAAATTGATCAAAAAAAAACGTAAGGATCATAGACATTCAAGAATCCAACTGCATTTAAAACAAAACAAACCAAACCACAGGAATTTTCTGTGTAAACATGATAACTTCTCAGCAGCCATAGCCAGGATCCACGAGTGGCCTTGCTTGCCCTTCTTGGTGCCACTCTGGCAGTGTACAAACATATCTTCTTCATTAAAAAACATGCAGACAGAGTGTCTGAAACAGAACCCTCAAATATGGCATTGATATTGTGATTCAAGATCAAGTAATGGCGGGCTGTTACTAGAATTTATTACTATGACCATAAAGTAGTTTGGTTTTATCCAGTTATTAAAGAAACGGCTGTTAAACATTAGACAATGCTTATTTAACAACTTAAGATGGTAGAACTGAAAATCCACAACTCTCTAAAAAGAACACTAACATTCTAAAATAAAGGACTTGGTTTCAGGTCAGAGAAGTCTCCCCCTCCTGATTTCCATTGTTTATGCAAATACCCCCCCTTTATTTCTACATGGGTATCAGAAAAGGTTATGTTAAACCTTTGCAGAAACAGGTACCAGCTAATTCCACTTGAAATGTATTGGATTTATACTGGGATAACTGATTTTGGCCCAGTATGTTCTTATTTATACAGCAGAATAAAAGAAAACGTAGCACTGACAGAAATTAACCTTTTTTAGATTCTTATAGCCTCCTGGGTATCAGAACTGCCAAAATTCAATTCACAACAGCCTCTTTTTCCGTTAAGGCCAATGGGTAAAACATTAAACATGACAGGTGGATTTGAAACAAAAAAATGCAGAATGCTGTCCTAAAATTCAGGACCTTCACTACCAAAATCAATTCAAAGGCAGTTACCAGTCTACAATCACCACATGACAGGTGGCTCCCATCCACAACCCTCTTAAAAACAGTCAGTAACGTGTTGAGCAGCCAGATCAGATTCAGTCACCGTGAGCAGATGGAAGAGTAGCCTTTAGCTCTGGACTAGATGCTGGACTGGGAGGGAAAGTCCCATGTCCCCAGCCATGTGTTCTTATCCCTCTTCTTGGGCTGACAGTAGTGATCCCACAGTTGTGCAGTCTGCCAGATCAGGCTAAGCAAACCCTTAAGGCTAGTACTAATTTCTCCTTCTTTTCTGTTTTGCTGATTCTGTTTTTGCTGGACTCTCATCCAACCAGCTGTACGGTTGCATGAGGAAGGGAGAGGCAATTCAGAGGCTTAGTGGCGGAAGAGCAGCATTTCTGATTGTGAAACCACACCCTTTTACCACTGTTTATTTCAACTCTGGTAAAAAATAATTTCTCTCATACATGTGAAATGTCATTGTAAGGAAGACCATTTATTCAGCTCTGAAATGTGTATCTGTACACAAGAAAGAAAAACACTATGGAGAGAACCCCTAAATATCCTTATCTGGGTTTGTATCAATCCATCTGTTCCTTGTTTTATTATTTCCAGAACTACTAATCCCAGAAGCATTTTTTTTTTCCTCAGCATACATCACATAGCCTACAACAACGAGTCAGAAAACAAAGCTCCAGACAAAGGCAAGTAATACAGGCTTGAAATCTTGCCTTCATTGCTAAACTGTACTACATGGGTGACCTGCTTGGAAGACAGTAAAGTTTTTACTTCTTAGACCCCTAATCTAAGTGTCCCCTAAGGCACTGACTTGTATGCTAGTTTTACCCGCTTTATCAATTGAATTATATTCTTATACATCACCTTACACACTTAATTCTGGTGTAGCAGCATCTATACAGAAAGGCAACCTGTTACACCAAATCTGTCTAAATTAATACATAGTAAATACCACAAAAACATCTTTCCTTCGGTCCTAAAAACTATATTCTGTTTCTTTAACTTGTAAGAAGTTTCCTCTTCCCTTAAGAAAACAGTATTTTCCTATAATTGCTAGTTTATGCTTTTAGTTTTTGCATAATTTCCTGCAAATTATAATAACATTTTCACTTTTATAAATTTTTTCCTAAAATAGCTCCAAAGTTATGTAAAGAGTATTTTTCAGTTTCCTTTCAGTTTCCCTTGTTATTTTTACTTTCCTTTTTACCCTGAAAAGCACGGGAAGAGAAAAATAGGAGTTGGAACAGTAACATGATTTTTGTTTAAAACCACATTTGAATAAGAAGTGCTGATCACATTTAAATACATTTTCTGTAACAAATATTACTACACTGATTGTTAATGAAGATGAAGCTGAAGCTCAATGTTAGAACAATTCTGAAAAATAATTTTATGAGTGCTCTAAACCTCTAATTATTTGCTCTTTTATTATTACCTCTTTCATTGCATGCGATTTTCTGTTCATCATCTACACACATTATCCAAACAGACAGCCTAAGAGTTTGGGAAAGAATTAGTGAAACAGTTCTTTGCTATAAATTTTGAAGATAAGTGTCTCCATTACATGTGTATGAACCCAAAAAGGAGAAGCCCCAAACTTTAAAGATATCTTGCCTAATCTATAATATTGAAGCTTCACTGTGAAGTAGGGAGAACTGCTATGTAGAAATGTAATGAACTTTTCAGACTTGTTTTTATAAGATTCTTATTTGAGGAATATTCAAACACGTGACAAAGTAGCTCCAAAATACATAATCAAATTCTCACTTTCAAGTTTTTCAGAAGCAATCTTTGCCTTTCTTATTATTATAAATCCTAGTACCAGAGCAGGCCATTTCTCAACAAGGTCCTAATTCATAAGTAAGCAGGATCGGAAAGAAGAGACATTCATTTTAACTTCTAGGTCTGCATCACAGATGAGACTAATGAGGGGCCTTCATAGGCAAACAAGAAGTTTTGAAAACAAGATTTTCAAGAATACTTAGCTGGGGGCTAATACTGTTCCCACTGAAATCATGCAAAGTTAAATATTTTTACAACTTAAATGAGATACACCAAGTATCTGTCACATATGACACAGAACATGCTATCATAAATGCCATCCCCAAGCTGCCCCAGTCATGGCATTCACACCCATAAGGTCCCATGATGCAAAGCGGTAAAAGTGGTAAAGCTGTATCTTAATGGTGGCCCCTCATCAGAAAAAAATTAAAGCAAAGCTCAGCTCTAAACAACTCAGTATTTTACTAGGACTTTTTTATTCTGTTCCACCTGTTGTACCTTAGACTTTTGTTAAATGCTTCCTGTTTGGGTGTCTGCTTCCCACTTTAATATGTCAATGTTCTTCAGAATTTGAGCTACTGCTGTGTCCGCATTTTTTAACTGCTAGGCTCTAATCCCTGACTTCCACTGCAGCCTTGCCAAGACAGCTCAGTTAGTTTAAATTAGCAAGGAGCAGCATGAACTACAATAATTCTCTTTCTGCTTGTACTAACTCCAACAACAAATGTATCTCAGTGGGTTCTATTTTCAGACTGTATTTTCTTCTAGCGTTAGGAAATTCAGATCTAGTCATCTACAAAGGTTTAAGGGGAATTGAGGAGAAAGAACTGATTTGAAATACATTATTCCATAAGTGTGCTCTCACCTGAAATAACACAAACTTAAGAGTTTGGCTAACGCTGTAATACTTGTATGGGGTCCTTTGTCAGGGCTTTGTCATAGGGACCAGAGAGTAGTTTTTTCGACTGAGCCACATCAAAGTAAAGCTGCTTCAGGGCAAGTTGGAAGCTGATGACTCACCAGCACCAACAACCCTCGTGTTCTGACTCATTAACTGCTCCAACAGGGCCACAGCTCACGCAGGGCTGGCGTACCTCCAGTCATCCGCTTCCGCTACACCACCATTGCTAAACATTGGGAAATCTGTTTACATCTCCGCAAGCAGAGACAAATCATTGCCCAACTTTTTCTCTCTGTCCCTCCATTCCTTGTAAACAAAAAAGGGACAAAAAGGAAGCTCGTCTCAAGTAAGAGTCCACACACAGTGCTTTGATGCTGCATGATGTGGCAGATGTACTTTTATACAGATGGAAAGTTTTTTAAATTTAAGAAAATTATGTTGGAGCCACAACATCCCAGTCTATTGTGTGAGCTTGCTCACATATTGCAGTGCAATTTCTGGTAACACTACAGCCAGAGCCAAGCCACACAGTATTTCAGTAACCATTATCATGAAGGGTCTAGCAGCAAAAGAGAAATTGTGTATTAGCCTTCAGTGCCTTTGAAACTTACTTTAAAACATGCTGGTGTAAAACAATCTATTGACACAAACCAGAGATGCTCCCAGTAACTACAGGAGCAGCTTCTCCCCTCCTGCCCTGCCAGTGGCCTTGGTTACACTCTCAAGTAGGGCTCCCTCTCACAAGGCAGGGTGGATTTTCTCCCCTGAGCAGGAGCTAGTCATTTTGGCCCTCTCTGATCCTGATGAAATCAATCACAGGTTGGCTGGCCCAGGATTCTTGAGAGACCATGACCCACAACCAACCTACATGAGCAGCCCACCTTCACTATCACCACCAGTCCAGCACAGCTCCACCACAGCCTGAAGACAACTTGCGGAAATAACAAAGAAAAATTCACGTTCATTTCTGTTAATGCCTTCATCTGTGTAGGGGCCTAACTCACAAGGGTGCTAAGCATTCAGCCTTTCAAAACATAAAAGATTCAGTGGAGTTTAAAGTTATCCCCTGTTTTGCAGTACGCTTTGTGAGGCCAAACACGTCACAGTGTTTGCACCTTACTCATTCCCACCTTCTGCTACCTCCTCAGTTCGGTTGGTGCAGCTGGTGTAGGCTATGGACAGCAACTCTAATCAGCAAAGTGATACAGATTAAAAATAGACCTAATCAAAATAATTATTAATATATTGGATCAATTTAGCACAACTTAAGCATTGGTACACAAGTTGGAGTGATTGGTCAAGGCAGGAACTCTTCACACACTTCCTCATGGCCTGTCATGTTGGGCTCGATAAAATGTCACGCTCTCCAGAGATAAGGCCTTCAGCAGAGACCTGTGTGCAGCAAAGGAATTAAGGGGTGTTCCGCTAAGAAGGTGACACAGCCAACAGCCCAGCTGAAGTGCCTCTACACCAATGCACGCAGCATGGGCAACAAACAAGAGGAGCTGGAAGCCACTGCACTGCTAGAAAGCTATGACCTAGTTGCCAATACTGAAACCTGGTGGGACAAATCCCATGACTGGAGTGCAGCTATCGATGGCTGCAGGCTGTTCAGAAGGGACAGGCGAGGAAGGAGGGGTGGAGGCATTGCCCTCTCCACCAAGAAATGGATAGAGTGTGAAGAGCTGTCTCTGGAGAATAGCCACGAGCAGGGTAAAAGCCTGTGGGTAACAATTAGAGACTGAGGCAACAAAGGGAACCTTGGTGGGTGGTATCTACTACAGGCCACCCAATCGAGAGGAGCCTATTGATGGAGCCTTTGAAGGCTTTGAACAACCTGATCTAGTTGAAGATGGCCCTGCTTATTGCATGGGGGTTGGACTAGATGACCTTTAAAGGTCCTTTCCAACCCAAACTATTCTATGATTCTAAGAGTGAACTCTTTCCAATTATTTTCTAAATTAAATTCATTTTAAAACTTCAGTCTAATTCAAATATTCAACAGCTACTGGTCTGAGAAAAGATTCATACAGTACATTCACATTAAAAAAAAAAGTGAGTATCAAAAGCAAATAAAGACTTTCAATCTGCATACACCAACTGAGAAATAATGTGTGTTAGCCTACTCATTATTATGGTGGTACCGACCAGCTTTACCTGTGTTTGCACTAAACAGTAAATGACAACTGCTTATTGTACTCACCAGCCCTGGTACATTCTTGTCAACTGCCTGAGGGCAGACAGTAAACCACCACTGAGACAGTCCCTCATTTCCTCTCCTACAGAAGAGTATTCAAATACAGTAGCTTGCTTTCACCTTTCACTGTACCTTTTATACAACAGTATCTTTTAACACATCAGTCCCATCTGCAAACAGTTCACTAGTTTTCTGTTATTCCGGGTTCGGTGCAAAATGACTTCCCATTTTAGAACTGTCAATGCACTTGACCCATCCAATTTCACAGTACTTTATCATTTAATTCCTCTCTCTATGCCCTTTGCTTATCTAGCGTTTGCTTGATCTCTCTAACAATTTCTCTCAAGCAGACAAGGCGCTGACTTGG
>VYZM01019759.1:54687-83664 GCA_013398915.1 Dromas ardeola | reverse complement strand
AAAAAAAAAAAAAACAAACAGGGTAAGGGCCATGAAGGTCCCTCACTATACTGGATCTTGGACATCGTGCAAGTAAGCTGGAAAGGAAAGACCACAGAGACAATATTCTTGGTCACTAAACAGAGAATTCAAAAACCATCACTAGAATCCTAAGAAATGAAATCTACTTAGTACAGTCTTAATTTATTAAAAAAAATACTAAGTCACAAGATTCCAATTCACCCCCAAAAATCACATGAAGTGACTTTCAGAAGTATGATTTTACCTCTCTAAGGTAAATGGAAAAAAAATGTGCACAAGTACTTAGTCCTGTGTAACAGTTTGGATGAAAAAAAACCTACTGTGCATAGAAAAATATCCTTTTTTTTTTTGTCTTACACAAATCTTTGATCTCATTTTCCTCACACACTTCAAAACGATTTCCAGGCCTTTCCTCCTAGGAAACTTCAATAGGAGAAGGGTGAGACCCACCATGTAAAGAAAAATAAAAGTACTGTTCCGGATAAAAAAAACCAAACTCATAAATGAGTATTTTTAAATGCTTATCAACAGCAGTTACATTTATCGGCATGTTTAGAAACCTCCAAACCCACTGTTCTCTAGGGAAACACCAACAGTTCCCTAAGCATCACAGCAGCAGCGGTACCACTGTAATACCACCATGAATGCCTTGCCTTAAGGTCGTTAGTTTAATCAAGGGTGGGGCCAAGAATCTCTGAAGCGGATGAAGAGGATCAAGGAAATTCTATAATTAAGCCGTATTTTACAGCAGCTTACGGCAGCTGCTGGAACCAGTGGGAAGACTGGCTAGCAGGTGCCACAACAACTAGCAAAACTAAAATTCTTCCTCACCAGACCATACACAGCTTATCACCTTCAGCACTGTCCTGCCCACCAACACCTGCTGGTTCTGCAGACTTGGGGATGCACTTCAGGTATTGCTGTCATCTTTCTAATCCTGAAAGGGAGAGGAACTTATTGTACATTAAAAAAAAGCGAGAAACATTTTAGATTGTCTCTACTAAGAAAACTGTACATGTGCTTTGTGCTCCCTTGTATATTAAAAAATAATTTAAGAATGCTTCTGTGGAAAAAATCCTCCATGAAGCACTTCTTAATTATTAACAAAACACTAACGGGTTAATTATTTCTCAACTTTAAGTAGCTTCAGTTTCAAAAGATGAACCTTTAATATTGGATCGATTGTAATGTATATATGCAAATATTTTATATTTCTTTGCAGATATTCTGTCTTCTCCATGGTCATTACATGCACAAAAGAAGGGCAAGATGTGGGTCAATAACTGCATGAGAACACACTGTTCTGTCCGTAGCGTGCAGCCGGATTCCTTTTCCTTTGCCGTGCTTCTTTTCCCCCTCTCTCACCACAGACTGGAAAGTTTCAAGAACCAAGTTCTGCCTCTCATCCCAACACAAAAAGGCTTTACAGAAACTACAGCACCATGTCCTAACGTCATGCACCCACCCGTGCATTTGGTAACTATAATTCATTAAGCAGACTGCAACAGTCCCCACAACGTGGGAACTACCTCCCAAACACATAAGAGATGGTCACTTCATGCAGTAATTTCAGTAGGATAGCCCCATTTTTATGGCTTACCACGTGTTCATAGCTCTGTTAAATGCAAACTTAAGTGGAAATGGGACTGAGTTAAATTATGACCTGAATCACATCTTGTTAAAGACAATGAGCTTCACTCTGGCATGAGCCCACACAGAACACATTTGGAGAAAAATCCTTACTGGCATAGACAGTTTACATGCCAGACTGTGCAGACAAAGCATCAATTTCATTAGGTTTGCAGTTGTCTTAGTCTTTTCTTTTAGCTTATGTTTACATTACACACACAAAAAGGAATGTGAAAAGTTTAATACAATGAGCCAAAATAACACACTCGGTGTCAGCTTTTTTCGGTCCTCTCATGGTTGTGCATTGCAATACCACTGTTAAATTACATAAACACACGCTATTTTTCCAGAGAGTGCCTGCTTTACTAAGTGCATTTGACTATTCAAAGTCTCAGTTATTGACATGCTATTAAGTTTTTTCTTTGTCTAGGATGCAGCTTCATCCCGTATTTAGTGCAAAATTCTCAAACTCTGTTCTAGTGACAGATGTAATAACCTGTCTTTAAAAGATAAGTAAATCACCACGCTGCAACTTCAGAGATTTCCATTCAGTTTTGCAAGGCTGTCCCCATTTTACAGATCAGAGTACAACATATTTAGAAGTATCCAGTAATTTCAGGGAGAAGTTTGAAACATCTAGGCCCTGACCTTACAAAAAGTATTGCTTCCGTGTTCAAAACACAGCACCCAGTGACTTCAGCTATCACTGTGAATGCCTGGTATATTTAGAAATTATGGGGTGGGAGGGGGGTTAATGTAGGTCAGGGAGTTATTTCTCCCAAACACATACACCCTTTCATGCAGTTAAATGGAGATTTAAAAAAAAAAAAAAAAAATCATATTTATACAGCGAGCACTAAAACAGACGAACAGAAGATGAAGGAGTAGAGCCTTTCTTTGAGCTATCTTATGAAGACACAATAATTCACAAAAATATTTTTAGGAAATAATGGGTAAAAATGGCATTCCCCACAGACAACATTTATCGCATCCTTCTCTTGTAGCTTTATCACCTGTAGCAACCACATTAAAAATGAATACTACCTGCAGAACAAGTATTTCTCCATTAGCCTGACATTTTCCAATATCATATAAAGAAAAGTTGATAGGTTGGGTTCTCTTCCAGGCACTCAAAGACGAATGCTATTACCTTCTTTGTCATACACACAAGTGAAATGTACATTTATTTTTAGATGGATCCCATCTCCTCTAAGAAGATACGTGATAAATGAGTTCTTGTAAAAAAAAAAACAAACCATAGTGGCAGTACTACAGAAGAACCTAGACAGGATGAGTTAGACTGTTGGTGTATGTTTGGTTGGCTAAGTACAGACACAGAGTATTTGTCTGGCACTGGCCTATGTCCGGGACCCCGCTGCAGGCACATGGTACAGAGTGCTGGTAAACCTGACAAATGGTGAAGATTCTCCTTCTGTGGGACAATACTGTGAAGCAGGAAAAACAGACAGTTGCATTGTTCCCTGCTATTTAGCACAGGTGACATCACTAACAGTGATGCTTCTTGATGTTTCCAAGCCTCTGGGGCAGACCATGGGACACTTGGGCTCTTGCAAATAAAACAAAAAACAATTTAAAGTCTGTTCTGTTTTTTCTGTGGTTCTAAATCACAAACAATACATGAAGCAGTTTAAGGTCACGATTCAATCCTGATAGATCGCATTAAAAAACCACAAGCAGGTAGCCTACACTTGGCTAACAGAACCTCCCTGTGGTTTCATGGCCACCGCGCTGCTGAAAGGGGTGGCCTAAGGGGCATGGCACACTCACCATTTCCTTTGCATCACTCCCAACAGCCATGCGGTGGCAAGATGAAATGAATTAATACCTTGGTCAACTCGCCTGAACCTATGGTTACAAACCTTGCTGATGATTGCAGCTAGATTAACAGATTGGTCTGACTGCCCCTGCAGTCCCATGACTGCTAGTCAAAAACAAAATGGATAAAGAGGGTTGGAAATATGAGGGCAGGGCCAGGCCGCTCCTTCAAGCAGCACCCTGAAGCCAGAAAAAGCTTAAACTGCAAGATGGCTGGGTTAGTGTCAGTCTATTTCACATTGAGTTGTGGCGGTTTCTGACATAAGAGAGAGAATGGGAAAGATTAATGGAAATCTACAGCAATATTTTCATTTTATACCAAAACCAAACATCAACACACACATGCTTTACTAGATTTTTAGTATGAAGAACTGTAGCAACTTCTCTCTCTTAAATGGAAGACATTTGCCTATTCTTAGGGCACACTCTCAAAGCCCTCGCTGGCATGTCAGAGTAAGTTAGTGTAGCTAGCCCATGTATACAGCTGCTGCAAAGCACTCCCAGTGGCCCCCGCTGATATCCTTCACACAACTAGTGGTGGGCAGCCAGAACAGCTGTTAAGTATTATTTTCAAGCTTCAGCATTTTAATTATCTGCAGACACTATTCAATGTTAATCAGGAAAGTGAAAAATTTTGCCTTATTCAAAGCCAAAATGTTAATAATATTCTGCAAAAGATCATGCACACAGTATATACATATGAAGAGAAAATGCCTATTAGGCCGAGGAGCTTAAAGCTGTAAGCTATTGATTTCACTTATACTGTTCATTTCAACAGCTGGAAAGAATAAGATTTTAACTTCCATTATATCACTAAAAGCACATAAACACATAAAAACCCCAGTATCTCTCAATCACTTCTCCTTTGAAAATGCAGAAATTAATAACTAACATTCAATAGTTCAACTATTCATTACTGTAGCAGGTTCAAGCATCTGTCTACAGTATTTCAACCTGCAGGTTTAGCTAATAAAATTCGTGGCACTTGCTTTTTCAAACACCGATAATGTTTCATGAAAATTTCATGAAGCTTTAACAAGGAGACACAATGTAATTATTAAACTGATTGAACCATGGACTTTGTTCTCCTACTGCATGTTCATCGTAATTTCTAATCTTGAAGCTGGAACATTACATAGGTATTTGAATATTTATTATCCTATGCTAAGTACTAATTAAAATAACTTCTTCAGTGAAAAGAGTTGCTCTTTTCCTGAATTAGTTTCAGCATTATTTGCTACTGTGAAGAGAACTTTAAGAATGTCCTGCTAAGCTTCCCTGTAACTGACTGATTCCATTGTTGGTATAGGCAGAGGACTTAAAAAACATTAAACTAGTTATACAAATGGAAACAAAACACCCTTTGAGTTCTATTGACAACTTAACCTTTAGAACTTGGATGAAATCCCAATTCTTGAGAAAAAGAAGAAGAGGTACTGAATGAAACTATTATATAGAACATTCTTATGGGATTTTTTTAATGTATACAATATATAATGGCATTAACGCATTTGTTTACTTGATGAGTGCCTGTAGCACTCACATTTAAAGAGACATAGTAATGATACTATTAAAACCATGTTTATTTTATTTTGGGGAAAAATTTAATAATCTGAAGACAAAATATTCCTTTGAGAGAGATACATGACATTTTCAGACCAATGAAGTTACAGAAATTGTGAAATAGGTTACAGAATGAAAAATAATTAACCGTCCTACACTTGAGCTAGAGAGCTATAATCAGATTTTGTTGTGAATGCCTCTATTTAGCAATATGAAAGCCATGTCAAAAGTGACCATATTTATGAACAAATCAAGGTTTACATACACGAAATATAAAATGGTACTGTCTTGTAACAAGAAAGGGAGAAGTAGCTAGCCCCCACCTAATAGATATTCTTTTACTACCAAGCTGGCATTTCTAGACAAGCTGTTACTATTTTAACATATTCTGCATTCCAGTAAAAAAATAAATAAATAAACAAGCAAGAAACGTCCCTTCAACTATGCAGAATCCCCCTATAATAAGAATTCCCATTATTATAGGGAAATAATCAAAATCTTCCCCAGGCAAGAAGTGACAGTAGGACAGAAAAACAACCCAGAACAAAAGAGGACATAATATGCCTATGAAGGTATAGAAAATTTCTCTTTTAAAATTGTATCCCACTGCATGGGCCAGAAGCAAAGAAATGTATGACCCTGCAGAATTTGGTCCCACAATTCTCTTCTGCAGTCTAGATTTTTATTTCATATTTTGCTTTCTGAGTCTATCAGAAAATCACCATTACTGTTTCCAGAGCATTGTACATTTTGCATGTGCAGAAAAAAAACAGGATTTTTTTTTTCTAATAGCTTTGTCCTTTTGATCAGAGAACTAACAGGATTGAACCCGTCACAATACCGATAAAACTCTTCTATTTGTGCTATTTAACCAACTGCCATGTTTTATCTTTTCTGTAATTAGAAGAGTAACTGTCAAGAGTTTCAGATCATTGCAGTATGTTCAAGCACACTTTTGTAAAAGGTTTTTATTGCAGAAATAAATTATTTTCTACTCCAAAAGTAAGCAAATCTGCAATCCTGTCTACCTTTTGATTTTGACATCATACAGCAACCAGCATTTCTTAAAAAGACAACAAAATGGTGTTACCACAGCCTCTAGAATTTCTTTCCACAAATGCACAGCAGTTGTTCTAACTTTTTCCTATGACAAGCTCTCTTTTTCCAGTTCTGCGTGGTCAGAGTTTCCAAACGATAACATGAATTGGCTTGAGGAATATATTTCCCAAACAGATGATTCTCCTCACTGGAAACTTAGCACTCTGGCTCAAAATACACACATTTGTGCAAAGCAGCTCCTGGTACTGCAGCTCGCATTCAGAGATCATTCTCACAACCTCAGCTTTCAGGTCAGTACATTTATTAAGCTCAAAAAAAAGTCAAAATAGCTTGTGCTCTCTGAAGTCTGCAGGCAGCAATCTTTACATTTTAATAGGAATGCTAATGGCTACAACACAGCAGACATGTAGAGCCAAACTAGAACCTAAAATACATTTTTTAGTTTTCCTCAAAGCCCGAAATCCCTAATTTTTCAGACCAAGATTTATATCTTTTTCAATAAGACTTTAACTAGTTTGCTAAAATTCCTTTGGCAAAAGCATTTTCTCCTATGATTTAGTTACAACATAAGAAATTAAAAATAATGTTTAGGCAACAAGCTTCATTCATTATATCACAGATATAACTATTCAGGTGAATAAAATTATTTTGGATAACAGTGGCTATGAGGTAACTAGAATTATTTTACATGTAAAGCCCCTCAGATCTCTCAGTATTTTTGAAAACTATTTTTTTTGTTATTGAAAAATTGTCAGGAACAACTTTGCGACAGTTTACTGTAAATGCTGAAGTTTTATCAACTCGCCAGTGATGCAATGCATCACACTTTTATTTTGCAGATTTATCTAATGAGAGAAGTGGACACTGAAAAAAGGGCAGCTCACAGTTGTGTTATAAGATTGTCTGCTGCTTGTGGTAGCAAATGTACTGATTCCACTGGGAGCAATGCTTGTACAAGGACTATGGAATCACTTGGAGGAGTAAGAAAGAATCTGTGCTTCATGCTGCTTATCTAACCACCAGACTCCATTTTTCGGTCCTTACTCTCCTTTCAGTGTTATCTGGTGTAGAATAAGAAGCATTCTTTCAAATCTATGTATCTAAAGTTAAATAAACAGTTCAAAATTTCTTTTAAAGTGTATAATATGTATATAAGAATGGACATGTAGTTACTTCAGAGTTGTACTGCTCAAGCATTTTTGCAAGGTTTGAGACCCTGCCCTCCCTGCACCAGGGTCTGTACTAACTAGCCTGTTAGTCAGTGGTAACTACCCACAAATGACATTCCTGCAGACAAACATAGCCAGAGGGATGGAGGATCCATACATATTTAAAAAACAACCAACTAACCAGCTTGCCCCAACCCTACAAACCCAAAACTTTCAGATCTCATTCATACAGTGGAAAAAAGTTAAGACTCTAGACAATATGGGCAGAGAAAGCAGATATCAGGATACCTTTGACATTTCCTCCGTAAAATAAAATTTGATGGGAGAAAATCTGACTCCTTTAAGCTAATATGGAGATGACCATGAACTTGGATCAGGACTTCATCTTGCTTCTTCTATTTGGACCATTTTTATCACTACTGAGAATACAGTAAGGACAAAAGACAATTCAGGATAAGTGTAATTTGTAACAGACGGAAGGTAGAAGATAATGTTACTCTCTTTGTAAGTCCTCATAAAGGAAGGCAAGGAAAGGAAAGCAATCAACCAATATCAACTGATGAATGCTAAGGAAAATGGAGCATAGCTCTCACCTCTTCCCTGTCAGATTAAGAAGAAATCCATTTAGGAGTCCTGATACTCAAAAAACACCCTCACTTTCAGGACCTGAAGAAACATCTGATGGATTCTATGAAAATAATGACCAAAGCCTGCCTCTGATCAGCATCTTCTTTACTATTCCATATTACCCATTTAAGGGGTTCTCTCAGAACATAGGAAAATTTTGAAGGGTTCAATCTCTTATATGGCATGTGCACATGAGAAAAATCCTACCAATTCCAGTGAATTGACTCACAGGAAATAAATTAAAATAGGTCAAATTTCTCATAGTGTCTGTGGGTTTACATGTTTTTATTACCCTCTTGCTTTTAATTTCAAAGTTCAGCTTACAATAGTTAAAAAAAAAGTTTAATAAATAAATGGTTCTTTTCACAGTTAGCACTGGTTATCCACTGCCTTCTGTTCACACAATGTTTAACTCATGGGTTCTGTGCTGTGAGGTCCTCAGTAGCCTACTAGACAAAAATGGGATCAGGATATAAATAACTTTTTCGGCAGTTTCTTACAAAACTGACTCACAAAATATTGGTGCCAGCTCTTCAGAAAGTTTTAGTACACAAAGGTCGGGAGATGTCCTATTTCAATTTTTTTTTCTCTTTAGAATTCGTGGTGGAGGTGATTAGCTAGCAGATGAATTTTTCTTGGACCTTATTTCTACCTTCCATATGATGAGCTGCTTAGTTCCCATGGAAGAAAAGGCAGTACAAACAACCATACTAATCGCTAGAGTTCAGAAAGTTGGCCTTTTACAATCTCAAGCTACCGTGTATCCAGGAAATCCTGCCAGACAGTCACTGTTTGCAAATGGTTGGGAAATGTGATCATTTGCCATGAAAAACAGATGAAAAGCAGGATCTGGTTAAAAGACCAAGTCTTTGCCCAAACAAAACCTTTCCAAAATAAAGAAACAATGTCTGGTAGCTGACAGTTGACCTCAGCTGAGGAAGGGTGACAGTTCTGCATTAGTCCTCTCTCTATGTAATTTGAGAATTTTAAAATGAGGCCAGAATTTCAAATAAGATTTAGCTGAACATAAGGAACTGCTGTAAATTCTGACACTGTAGCAATATTCTGATCAAACGTAGTCTATTTGAAAGGGAATCCGTCTTTTTAAAATTTAAATACAACTGTGGGCAAGCAAGATGTCCCTTAAGCTGAGAATAATCTATGAAAATATCAGATATTTAACAATGTAGGTGCATCTCATCGATTTTCAACGGGGTGCCCTGTTCAATTAGAAGTACAAGTGCACTCTTTTGTAAGGATTACTGGTACAAGTATGAGAATTTGTGTACATTTCAAAGGAAAATACTGCACCATATTTAAAAGTAATAATGCTGTGATATTGAAGCAGCACGTATTAGCTACTTTGTTAGTAGACGCAGGCCATCAGCTTATTCATTTAGTAACGCAAAGGAGAGTGACTGATGAGGCAATGTTTAGCCTACGCATTAAACCTGGCTAACAAATGTAATTTCGAGGTGGGGGAAAGAGAAAGAGGCTTCCTATCCTCCAAAAAGGTGTTGACTATGTTTTTAATATTAGAATGATGTACTGTAGCTATGAAAAATACTGACACTGATTGAAAAAACATTAAAAAGGCAGTGTCATAGAATGCTGTAAAGTTTCCTAATAAACCATGTAAAATCTCATATCCAAAAATCTCATCTTTAAAATCTAGTAGGAATGAAGTATTTTAGACCAGCTTCTTGCTTTGGGAAATATTTCAATGGGACTTCTTATTAAATAAACGTGGAATTATTTCATAGAAACATAGAACATACTGAATTAGAAGGGACCCATAAGGATCATCAAGCCCAACTCCTGGCTCCACACAGGGCAAGACAAAAAAATTAAACCAGATACTGAGAGTCATCCAGACCCTTCTTGGACAACAGGCTTGGGGCCATGACCACTTCCCTGGAGAGCTTGTTCCAGTGTTTGACCACCCTCTCACTGAAGAGCTTTTTCCTAGTATCCAATCTGAACTTCCCCTGACACAGCTTTATGTCACCCTCTTGTATCCTATCAGCAGATACAAGGGAGAAGAGATCAGCACCTCCCTCTCTGCTACCACCATGAGGAAGCTGTAGACAGCAATGAGGTCACTCCTCAGCCTCCTCTCCTCCAAGCTGCACAAACCTAGTACGTTAGCTGCTCCTCGTAAGTCATGTTCTCCACTCTTTTCACCACCTTTGTTGCCCTCCTTTACAATTTCACATTGTAAATATTTTTGATAAATTGTATTTTATTGAGTTCAAAGCTTTAAAATCCTTCATGGTCTTAAAAAAACAGGTAAAGAATTCGTAATATACAAATTCAATGAAGTAGTAAATGAAAATGAACCCTTGACTAAAAATAAACTATTAGGAGGCAAAAGAAACTTTGTGAGAATTCAAATTAGGATATGACCTGCAAGGAGCTCTGTCATCTCGATGAAGATTTATGATGTTTCATTGGCATACTGAGTTTAGAAGAGATGAATACAGCAGTCCTATTTAAAAATTTATTGGGTAAAATTTAACCTTACGTTGGCATTGTCACAATTTACAACAATGAAAGTAATCGGATTATTGACTGAGAGGTAAGAGCAATCATCCTGTATTTTTGTTCTCAGTTCAGTTTCTATCATCCAAAACAAAATCATAGTCTTTTTCTTTGGGTACAACTGAATTGCGACCCAAGATATACATCAGATATGTGCCCCTAAAGCCACAACTACAACACTGATGAAGTCAGAGGGTACTGGCATTAGTGTACTTGACACAGATAGCTTTGTGTGGCTGTCTTTGATCTTGCATATAATGAAGCTAAGGCAGGGAATGAAATGGAGCTATTGCCTTGTCTCATCAACCAGCCTCTGCATCAGGGGTCATACCAGACCAAGAGGAGTGGGAGGTCACTTCAATGTCTGGCTGCTTATCAGCCCCTTATCTCCATTAGTAAAGCCAGCAGCAGGAGAAGAGCAGCTCTCTGCTACTACCAGGGAGAGAACTGAGTAGCAGTCAAACAAGAGGCAGAAAATAAGTAACTTGAGGGGCAGCCTGTAGGCCACTGCCAAACGAACCACCAACAAAGGAGGGTAAAATTCTTTTCTACACTTTCCTTTTAAAATCTGCACTCGTCTCACTCATCTACTGGATTCAACCAACTGTACATGCTTTATTTTTTACTTTCCAATGTCACAGTATCTTCCACTACCAAGGATATTATTGTGCTGTTATTTCCATTGCAGTCAGTGTCAGTACTTAAGCTAATTCCTCTTAGACAGACTGCATCATATAATCAATCTCATGTACTGATTTGTTGACATAAAGCATATAAATAAAAACAGACCAGCACAGGAAAGAAACCAGAATTGCTGCTTTTTTCTCATGGCAACTAGTTGCTTTCTGCTGCCACAATCCAGGGCAAGCATGAAGCCATCAATCTTCCCTAGACCTTCCAGACTCTAAGACATGAAGGTCAATAAATGACCTGAGACAAATAACAACTTAGTATTTCCATATGATTATCGTTCCCTCCAAGCTTTTCTGTACACTCTCTGGAAACACTGCAACAATACTAAAAGTATTACCATTCTAGACACAAACAGACAAAACCCCACAATATTACACTCCAAGTCATTTCTTACAGACGACATCTTCAAAAACAGACAAGTGCATGTCTTTCTACCAAAACGGAACATATGGAGAAAAAAAAAAACAAACAGACTTTTCTTCTCATTCAATGTGAAACGAACATTACATGTAACAGCTTCTCCT
Source organism: Dromas ardeola (assembly GCA_013398915.1). Classification (NCBI taxonomy): domain Eukaryota; kingdom Metazoa; phylum Chordata; class Aves; order Charadriiformes; family Dromadidae; genus Dromas; species Dromas ardeola. The sequence goes on along the minus strand of VYZM01019759.1, from coordinate 72,002 downwards.
GGGAACCCCTAGACTTAATAAGCATTCTGCAAACCCCTAGATTTAATAAACATTCTGCAAGTTACCCAGTTACAGAGCTTGGCTTTGAAAGACTCAGATGAAAAATAAAGCATTATTTTGTGCCTGTAACTTACATGACAGTTTTTGTGACCCGCAATTAAATGTTATCTTAAATTAGGAATTTGTTGCCTTACTGTGCCCACAAATCTGACAGCCAGATTATGAACTCCTTTTTTTATTTTACTGGAGACATATTTGGAACCTCAAAGCTGGAAGAAAACTACAGATACAATCATTGTTTCACAGACAATCTCTCATAACTAAAAAAAGGACTGACCAGATCAGGAAAATTTACAAAGCTATCCATAGGACTGGCACAGCTCACCAAGGGATACCACAGAAACTCGAATGAGAAGGTAGTATTTCTGTCTTCAGAACAAATTCAGTAGTGTGCAGTAAGTAAGGTATGAAAACACATGAAAGGAGATGAAGTAAAGCACTTAGATGTTTATTAGCTGAACTTTTCATCCTGTGTAGTGAGTGAGTCAACAAGCCAGGGAAATAATATGCAAGAGCGTAACTAAAGACAGCTTTAGCTGTCAAAATAAAGGGGTCAAAATAAAGGTTGCATAGGGAAATAAAAACTGGACCTAATAAAGCAGCAGGAAGTTTCACAGAAACAAAAATAGGTTAATAGGCCTGGCTATTATGAATGACAAAGGAGGGGGAAAAAAAAAAAGAGATGGGTTGTGAAGTCATAATTGTTCAGGCATTAAATCGCTTGCAAGCTATACACACACTTCATGTCCCCCTGATCTTTCTTTTCATGTAGAATGCATTTCTGGCTTCTGTTTCTAAAGAAGTGACTTGCTCACCATCCAGTTTGTAAAAAAGGCTCAAAAGGTCAGCAAGCATCTTCATACTGTAATCACCTGAAGATCAGTAAGAGTTATTCACTAAACCTTGCATCAAGGAAAATTAAACTTCCATGAGTTCTGCATGGCCATGACAACAAAACTGCTTTACTGCTGTATTTCACAGCAGGCAAGCTCAACAGGCAATTTAACAAACCTACATATGGTTTGCATTGTGTGTTTCTTCTTTAATGTTCACGAAAGCAAAACTCTGCCCCGTAAAAAACAAATTGCCTTAGAATTAAACCAAATCAGTAAGCTTTTTATCTTTATTTTGAAATACCCGTATTTTTATGCCTTACACTAAGGTAATCTTACCATGATTTTAAGTTGAAATAAAATAAATGAGAATTCAGTAAAAAGGAAGAGCTTGCAGGATTTGCGTAGGTCTAGCATAGATGATCTGGCAGGTCAAGGCTCTTGCATATCCCATCTGGAATTACACTATCAAAGGAATACTCATTCAAATGACTCAAAGGAATGAGTCACCAGTAAACTGCAATCAGCAGTTTAACTTTTAAGCAGTTAACTTTTTTTTTTTAAGCTGTGCTTTATGTAAAATTTCATGTATCAATTAAGAATCTAAAGACTAGCAAAGATTTGCCTTGAAGACCCTAACGTAAAACACCAAAAGCAGCCTTTGCAACTTTGCTTTTTTGTAAATCAGCTGGACACTGACGTACTAGAAAACATTTCCCTTCTGCCAGGTTCTAAAACACTATCTAAAAAGGCAAGCTGCAACACCGACAGGCACAAAGTCAGGACAAATGTCATGTCTGTATCAGGTGGAATTTTTGCAGTGATACACACTTTCCGTATGGCCCCAAGAGGAATTTTAGTTAAGACTTTTTTTTCTTCCCTGCTGTTCCTAGTACAGTCATAAAGAAAAAAACAGTACTTCAAAACAGCTAAATTTAATTATTATGAGAAAAATTGTGTGCTGCTATCAAAAGCCTAAAAGAAATTTTGGAGTTTGGGATCAAGATGCCTGAACGAATTGAGCTGGTACCAGTCAAGCAGGCTGTTGGCAGTTAAAAGCTATCAAATATATTACAATTGTTTTGTGCAATGAATCTGCAAAGGCTGTGAACCAAGTGGCACCACTCCTCATTTGGATATAAATCTAGTTTTCTCCCAGCACTACCCAAAGGCAGAGATTCAGTGACGGAGCATCAGATTAATTTCTGAGGGTTCTGCACTTTGCAAGTGCTCTTTAAATACAGTCAAGATAATCTTTCCACAGAGTATTTTATTTATCTGCAGAAGTGAAAACTGAACTTCACATTTTTTCAATACAGCTATTTCATTACAGTTTTTAGGGAGTTCGTCTCATACCTGTCAGAGGGTGAAAGCATAAGAATAACAGGATTTTTTTAACCTGACTTTTCTTTTCCTTAGGCTCTATTCCTGTTAGATTCCTAAGCTTCCTTCCACTGGCATGGGTATTAAAACATGAAGGCCTAATCTTTAAGTTTTAACAATGCTTATGTAAAGGGAATAATTTTTCACCAACATACAATGCAATAGTAAAGAATAAAGAATAGTAACAAAGATACCAGAGCTGAGGACCAGGTTATGCACAGCAAGGTAAGTACCAGACTAGTCCCAGTGACACGTCAAAGTATCAACAACTCATCACTTGGTTATTGCTTGGGATTGCATATATTTAAAACCATCAACCTACTGCAGTGGTCACTGTGGTATGTGATTTTTGATACTCCCCTTTCAGCATGCAGTCACTATGCTTTCTACAGGTGCAAAGTGTCCATGGGTACTTCCAGCACACAGGAAGGTCAGAATAACAGATCTGTATGCAAATCTAGGAAGAATTTGCCTTTAGGATTAATAATTTCTACAGCAAAAAGAGCCATGCCTAGTACCATGATTATTAATATGCAGGATTTTCTCAGTCTACTAAAATTAATTGGAACATTTTATCCATTAATCATGTCATTCCATTTCAAAAAAAATCTCAAACTCATACAGGCCAGAAAGAACTTTAAACTCAATTTTCCTCATTTGGTGTTTTCTCTTGCTTTGAAAAAGCACTTTGTTATAGTTAGTCAGAATCTGTACCAGCCGTAGCGCAGCAGTAGTACTGAACATTGTGACAGCTAACACAGCTTACAAAGGTGCACAGACTGGATGTTTTCAAATACAAGCTGCTGTGCTGAAGCTGCTTTAATTTGATATTTTCATATGTCTAGGTGGTTTTTTGGTTTTGCTTTTTAACAAGCTTATCTTAAATTGTTCTTCACATGAGGGTCAGATAATATGAGGAAAACAGTAAAACAGTAACATCTCGTCAGTGTGTAACAAAGAATAGCTTCCAGTTCGCTTTATACCTTTATAAATTAAATTGTAAGTAATAGCATGCATTTCTTTTTCTGTCTTCTTTACAGCTTCCTGTTTTTTCTAAAAAAATGAATCGGACATTTGTTTCTCCAAGATAAAAGACGACTACCGAAAATATTGTTCTAGTAGAGGCCATCCTGACAGAAAAAGGAAATGTTCATGAGACAATATCCTCAGCAAAAGGCCTGCTTTTAGTAAAGCAAACCAGACGGTACCCCAAAACTACTCAAATAAACGTATGTCTGTATCTACAGGAAAAGTAGCACAAAATAGAAACTGACAGTGCTTCTGTGTCTTAATTGCAGCCCCATTTGCTTTAGATGCAAGCTTATGCATGATTCTCTGCCACCTTTTAATTTACTGTTCTCTGTTACAAGAAAGATGTGTGACAATTGCTAAAAAACAGTATGTCAAAACCTCAAAATGTAACAGATGCTTTGAGAAGTATTTGACTATAAATATACTGCACCAAATATTGGAATCAATTACAATGCCTAAGTTTTGGCAATTATTTGACACGAAAATCAACGCAAGACTCTCCCTGATAATCTAGTGGGTCTCTTAAATCTGAGGCATTTTGTAAAAAGCAGACCATCAGACATTAATAGAATTACTCCTTTTATCTAGCACAACCCCAGATCATGCAAGAGTTGCTTTCAGGAATGTGTAGCACTGAAACCACTTCTAGTGCCATAGACTGTTCGTACACTTCCATGTTGCAAGACAAAACAGTGCCCTGCCAAAGCAGCATCAAACTTCATCCAAATGTCTGGCATCGTGGCAAGTCTGCTTCTGTCAAATAATTCACAAGATATAATCAAACAGAATTTAAGGAATCAAAGTTAGATCATCCCTCTGTCCTCAGAGCAAGTCTACCATGGAAAGAAAACAAACATAATAATGTGAATAATTCAATCACTGCAGACGACTGCTTAAAATAATGTTTCTCCATAGACTGGAGTGAGTATTGGCATGGTTAATGCCAAGAGCTATCTTCTTATTTACAATTTATGGACTAGAATCACAAAGTTATTTGTGAAGTTACTGTATATTCAATTACAGTAGACAGATATAGAGGCCTACAAATGTATATTCCTACTGTAATATTCTCATTACGCACAAACAATAACACTCTGCACACTACAAAAAGGCAAGATAGTAAAACAAGATTTCTGCCTATCAGAGAAGTTTCTGCAACTGTCTTAACAGGAAGAGCAAGGTCAAAAAAAAGTTAAGTTCTAGAGAAACGTAAAGCGGATAACATGAAGGAGTTATCTCTAATAGAAGGGGACTGGACTAGCTCCCCACCACATCCTATGCTTCTACAAAACAATCACTGTAAACTCAAAGTTACATTAAGTAGTCCCATGGCAAAAAATTTGGCAAAACTGTTAAAGTGTCAATAACTCAGATTTCTCACTCTGAAGAACACGTCTGGGTGGCATCTCCCATACCACAGCACGTCAGGCTTTTGTTAGGGAATCAATAGGCTGTAACCGAGAATACAAATTCTCTAGGAGCATTCCTGACTTTCACATCATCTCTCTACTTGGTGAGAGAACCAAAATGCAATCACAGTCACCAGCAAACTGTTCTGCTTAGAGCGCAAAAGGGAACTCTGAGAACAAAATCCCCTAACTGAGTCCCTAGGGTTCTCCATACTTATTCACGACCTGCTTGAAGTATGGGTCGTCTGGTCCTTTGTGAGTAAGGACACAAGAGAAGAACAAACCCATCATTTCTAAATGTAAAGTTCTGGGACTCTCTTTGCTCTTTAGGAAGATGAGAGATGGAATTTTTTTTTTCCATTGAACTTCCATTGAAAGACATATTCTCACGGACTCTTAGGCTGCAAGCACAAACTGCAACATACCAGAAGAGTCCTGACACATGCTCCACTGTCACCAGCAGCTCGGGCACCTGCACAGCAATGCACTCTGTCACTCTGGGACTCCCGCACAGCAGATGCAGGCAGTCAGGCTGCCTGGTCTGACCAGCCCTTTGTCAGAGAGAGAGAAACACATAGCTGAATATTTAGGTTGCAGTCACAAGTGCCTCTCCAACAGGACTGCAGCTGAACGGGTGTTGTGATCTCCAGCTACCACCTTGCACAGCAGCCATCCCCAGTCACGTCACTGTCACAGATAAATCCCTGCCAGGCAACCAAGCACGTGTTTCAAATCTTATGGTTCACACCTTTATGAAGCAAGGAGGTCTGGGTCCTCTGCTTCTGGATTCAAACTTGAAAATACTTAAATAATTAATTCCTACTCACAAGAGTAATCTATCTCAGCTATGGATTTGTGAGATCAAACTTTTCATTTGCAACAAAGAAAAACAGTGTAACAATCACCAATTTCATTTCGCAAAGCATCTTTTCCAAAAGAGGAAATTATCTTATTACATGTTTTACATCACTTTTTTTTAGATTGTAGAGGTGATAGATGATTTTTTAAACATATCGAAACAGCTAAGCTTCTGCCTTTCCATTACATCAACTTGTTCTTTTCTGATGACTTATAAACAGTCATAGAAGAACAAGCCCAACAGCATTCTGAAACAAGAAGAAAACCCTCTGAAATTGCCTTTAAAATAACTAAATAATTAATTACAAACAAACCCCCAAACACTGAAGTGAACTACTAATTAAAAATTAAAATATTTGTCCAATTATGTGTGGCTGAGTGTGACACTGAAAAAAAATGACCTGTCACCTAATGTCTCAGAATTCCCAGAGAACCTTATTTTCCCTTTCCAGATATAAATGAAAAGCAAGACAAGAAGAACAATAACAAGTATTCCCAAGCGTGGAAAGACATACAGAATATTGGCTGGGTGACCTTCATCTGAGGCTCCACTACAGCTAATTGCATACACAATCTTTGTACCAACAATTGTCTACAGAGGCCTTTACAAGGCTGTCAGAATAACTTTGATACTGAAGTTTTTGTATTATTAATCTATTTTTGGAGGGACCTTAGAGCAAAACATTTCATTTTTTAATTAAAGAAATCTAAACAGAACATAAAGTAAAAGTCATATGATATCAGTAGCTCCAGAAATTTTCATAGAGATGCCTTTTTTTTCTTAATTGCATCTCTCACATAGAGATGCCTTTTTTTTTTTAATTGGAATTATACCCCTCTTTTTTTCTGTTACTATGATAACTGATTCACGATTTTCTGCTTTCAAGTTTGGCAGAAGTTAAAAAGGATGCCTTTTTAATCCTGGGAATGTCACAAATCTCAAACCAGGGTCTTTACTAGCTTTGACAAGACACCTTTTACAACATACATACCTTTGCTGACTACCCTCAGTGCTGAATCTTTAGCAAAACCTTAATTTCTCTTAAATATCAATCATTTAATGTTCCACTTTCAATAAGTTGTAAATAGTCTCACTAGAAATCTCTTTTACTTCAGTTATTCAGTTTCACATTGTCCACTCTCCTGCAGTGGCATTGATTCTCCACTGCCATAAAGTCTTTCAGTAGCAGATAAAAATCAAAATGCCAAATATAAAACACGAATAAAGCAGCACAACCCTCTGCCACCTCTAAGAAATACTAGTTTTGTCCAAAATTATAATCTACCATTTGGGTGGTATCAGGGCTGAGAGACAGTGATGATAGCATTTCTGAGAAGATCATCCCATGACTGGAAGAGTCTTCATTAAAGGAATTGCTGGCAAAAATTGTATTAGGTATATCCTCTGAAGTATGAAAGGATGGTAATAATCACTGGCATCACTACACCCCTCCTGCTAACAGGGCTGCCATGTCAGTTAGAGGAGTTGCAGATCGCATATACACACCTTTATTCAACATGAAAATCTGGCCCACAATTTTCACATTAACTTCACATCATATCAAATCCTCATTTTTGACATGTGCCTGTGCAATTAAGCCATATACATTTGCAAAAAAATATTTTTCCTAGCATCTCAAGGCAAAAGCAGTTACATTTCTATTTAAACATATACAGTAGGATGAGTAAAATGACAAACACGAGTAGGAAAATGTAGTGTCAAAACCAAACGTGGAATAAAAAAAAACTTTTGTGAAAAACTCCCACACTAAATTCTGCTCTTGTATGCTCAAAAATGTTGACCTTTTACTCCATTCCCCACAAAGCTGTACAATGATGACCACACAGTGCAGGCTGTACTCATTTACTGATGCAAGGCCTGCTTTGTTTGAGTCCCCAGATATCTAACCCAGGTGAATAATGGCACGGGCAAGAGCCTGCAGAGAAGTGTATCCACACAATGTAACCTCCTATGTGGCTCTAACAGAAATCATACAGAAAGGACGTTAAGATTAGAAAAGCTACTTTTGTCCAAACTGTCCAACTAAGCAGACAACCCAAGTCTTTCTCAAGTGATAATTACTTTTATTCCTGAAGCTTTTGAAAATACCATATTTTGAGAAAACTCTGAAAACAACATTCATATTTGCACCTTAATGCGTACAAAAGGCTACTTAGGCAAACAAATAACACAAAAGAGTTTGGTTTTGTTCTTTTTCTTTCTTCCTTTTTGAAAAAGGAGACTCCAAACCCACATCCCCCAAATGATTTATCAGGTAAAGAGACCTTTACCTTTATCAGGTCAAGAGAGAAAATGCGGCCTGTAAATCTAACAAACTCCAGCTGGTCAAGCTGCCTTCCTCTTAACATCTGTGAAGTCTGAAAAATTCTGTTCTACCTCCAAATGTGTTGTTGTAGTTTGCACAAACTAGAATTAGTTTTTGTAAACAGGATCAGAGGAGAAGGATATTAAAGAGCAATCTGCAGTCCTCTCTAGGGATTTTGAACTCCTGCTGCTGGCAGGATGGTCAAGAATCACCACTGACTGCACTACAATGTTCTGGTGGTTGAAGTCTGAGCTGCCCCATGGAAACACAAGCTTCGGATCCACTTAGAATGGTAACACTGCAAAAGGATGTAAGCTTACATTGTGAGAAACAACTTCCACGGAGCAAAAATTCAGCATTTATTCCTATATTTTATCTGCTTCAATACACAGGAATTTTTCATGGACAAGAACAGATGCTGATCAGTTCTTAATGCATATGACCTACATCATCAACATCACTATAGCTACTTCTGAGTTTTGTGCTAGTGCCTCAATCTTTAACATGCTATTTCACGAGCTACGAGAAAGTGGGAAAATACATTCTTCTGGTTTTACATATCACAAATGAAGGTATAGAGATTACGTGATTTCCTAAGAGTCACACTCTACAGCACAAAGGAACCGCACTGCTGTTTCCTTCAACCTAGGTCAGCTTCCAAATGACTTGTACTCCCTTGTTCTCTGATGCTGCTGTATTTAGACGCTTCACAGTGAAGGTGAAGCCTAAGAAAACACGATAATCAAGAAGTTTTGAAAACTTCTTAAAAAAAACAAAAAAACAAAAAAACAAAAAACAAACCACCCAACAGAATTTAAGTCTGCCAGTGGCCTTTAAGAATCTCACATAAACAAATCTCACAGTTGAAACACAATTTTTTATTTCAGAAACACAATATGCTTTAAGACAGCCTTTAAGAATTTCTTAACAGAAGACTGTTACTTCATTTTGTGATGCTTATGCCATTGCTCACCAATCAGTCATTGAAAAATAGGAACATGGAACACTTAATAAAAACGCCAACAGTAGATAGACTAGGAAAATCGATCACAGGTAGAAAAAAAGGATTACTTGTTGTACAGGGAAAGATTTAAACTTACCATGGAAGCATCCTTCTATTCACAAACCTGAAATACCGTCAGAATATCGATCCCAAGGAAGGATTAGGGAGAGGTAACACCAAATGAACAAAAAGGAGCAATATGACCAAGAAAACAGTGAGGGCCCAGCAGATGTTGCATACTGCAGGAAAAGCTGTGTCTGGACTTGCAGCTGTACTACTGCTGCGGTTACACTGTAGCTACCTAGATGCACACTATTAGCCATTGTGGAAATGCGAGATAGCCAACTCCTCTTTCACACCTCCCCTGATGTTGTAGTAATTTGTGGTGACAGTCTAAGCAATTATTTCAGTTTAAACACAATACATTCTCTTCCGTTCTCTAAGCAAGCCTGTATCTGTCTCTTCACTGTAGCTTCAGTCACATCTGCCTTAAAATTAGTCATAGGTAGGGAAAACTGCGGTACAGTGGAACATTCCCAAGTACTGCATTCCTGAAGAGTTCATACAACAGTCACATGTATTAGTATTCATGCTAGGTCTGGACTTTGATTTAATCAATGTAAAAAAAATCCCCAAACTAAAAAAAAACCCCCGCCTCTACCCAAAAATCATGCCCACCTCTCTCCCTCTCTAAAATGAAAGGGGAAAAATATCACAAGTCTGTAAGTTGAAATTCAGCCCACATGACATTTCCTTTGGATTTAATTGCTTCCATACAATTTGCATCTGCTAGTCACGCTAGGCCCCAGAGCACTAAATACGCCATTACAAAGAAGCTCTTGTCCTGTAATAACCTCATTAATCAAAGAGATGGAATTATGGGTAAAACCAATTTTCAACTTCATCCAAAGCATCCAAACAGGAAACAAGTCAAAGCCTAACCTCCGACTCTTACAACATGATTTGAAGGAGTGAACAGCAAAAAGCTAGAAAGGTCAGACTTCACGAATTCTACATTTTCGAACCTGTTCAGAGTTGGACACATTCATCAATTTAGGAAGCAGACAGCTCTGCATACTGCCATCTATTTACCAGCTATGGAGTAAAGCTGGCCAGGCAGACCATCTTTTAGATGTTGACTACAGCAGCTCACAAAAATTATAAAAAAAACCCTACTGCTCACTTTAATTTCTTTGAGCAACCCAAACCATTAGTAAAGCCAATACCCTTTCAGACGGTTCCAGAAAAATGCTTTCATGGTAGCATTCTTAATTAACACCTGTATCTATACTATATACATCTTTCTAAAAATATGCTAAATGATATTCTTTTCTAATGCTTAATGCATAAAGAAATTTTATTTTCAGCTCATATCATGAGATGGATGCATGACAGTTGTCATCCATCAACACACAAACACTCCTGGACTTCGGGTTTTAACACTAAGACTAAAGGATTAATTTAAGACAAATTTGATTAAACCAATGAAATTCTCTGCACGTACATTATACATTTATTGGCTTAAAAGTGCATGAGTCAATATATCCAATTTTATATCAACACAACAGTGTGTATAGCAGGGTTGTTCATCGATTTCCTTAAATCATTTAGAAGTACATACACCCAGATTTAGTGCAACTTTTGTGTCTAGACAGCCCTTTACAATAAGTTTCTTAAATATTTCCTCAAAGGAAACCCTTCTTGGTAACTCTTCTAGGGTCAGCGTAGTCATGCTTAAAGCTTTCTTCAGTAACGCTTTACAACTATGCCAAAAACGTAGCTTATATCCTAACTCAGAAAACCAAACAAGAAAGGGAACTGGTTCACATCCTGCAAATCGAACATGTCCTTAAAGCAATTTTACTGCAGATCTGCTTTCGTCCTCAGATTTTATTAGGCACCACATTTGAAGCACCATATTAACCACTGAATTCCACTAAGCACCACAGGTGACACAATTTTAGATTCTGAGAAATTAGTCTATTAACGACAAAAAGACACTATCTTGGACGAGAAGAGGAATAATTATTAGCTTTCATTGGAAACTCTGTAGCCATTCCTACTACCAAATTCAGAGGAAAAAAAAAAAAAGTAGCTCATAGATCCTTGGTGGTTTTTTTAAGAGGGATTCCAACATCAATGTAGAAATTAGCTTGATTTTTCTTTTCAACTGTGCTTTATAAATTTATATCAAAAGAAATTATTTGTCTATCCAGGTCAAAATTTCCTCCAGTGAATCAGTCTGATTTTAAAGTAATATATTCCAAGTATTCAGAATTGTCAATGGGAAAAAAAAACACTTTAATTTCCACAAAGGTAAATAAACATATGAATAACTTTTTTTCACTTCACTGTAAATTCTAAGCTTAACTTTATTTCTCAGTGTTTTAGTTCATGGACAGAAGCACAAAGAAACTAAATCAGTACAGTCAAACTTTTTTTTTTTTTTTCTTGTGGGGACCGTTGCAGGTCTGGCTTTAGTTCAATTCACTACTTCTAATGCAGCACTGAATATGAAAGGTAAACTATTAAACCTTTCAAAACAACAAAAGAAATAAAAGTAAATAAATAAATAAAATTTTCCATGTTGCTACTGTTGTAGTGATGTACTTAAGAGCTAATGATACAGAATTTTCTTAGGCAGAATATGTACTCTGTTTAAATGCACTTGCAACAAGAGCACTCTAAAACATAAAATTAGCAAATATATTCAAAAACAAACAAAAAAATCAGTGTGGACTTTTAAGTGATCACATGAACTCCATTGTTTGCTCTGTCTGAACATTCCTATCAAGTTACATGTTTATATCAAGCTGAATAAATCATGAGAATTTACTCATTATTTAGTGGAACATATTGATAAGAAAACATTGTTATAAATCAAAAGGGTGCATAAAAACAACCAGGAAACAACATTTCCTTCATGTAATATTAAAAAAAGTTTTTAACTTTGTATGCAGATTACTATGAAATAATTACTGTTATAGCTTGTCAGTGCTTATTATTTAATATATTTGCCAAGTACAGTAATTAAATTAAGCTCATACAGGTTTATCTGAAATATGATTGCATTCTGAATTCAATATTAAATTGAGAAACTTCTAAAGCTGTGATGAGTGAAATGCAAGTTCTGACTGGAGTCAAAGGTATGAAATTCTAATGAAGCGGAACAGCCTACAAAGTACATAACAGCAAGAATATGGACTAGTGTCTATGGCTTTTATTAGTATGTCCCAATAATAACTTCCAGTATCAACAGTTCTCTAATAAAACTTATTAAATGCTCTTGTGGTTAATGATTCTATTGTTTCTACTGCACTTTAGAATATTTACACACCTAATTTTGGCTGTATATACAAATTTATATAGATAACTCTCCCTTACCAGAAATTTGACAATATTTTGTACTGAAATAAAGCTGTTGTTCCTGAACAACGTCTAAGGTCAATTACTGAAATTCTTATTCTGTCCTCAGTTGGGCAAGAATCCTATCAAGGCCTAATATTTGCAATAAACTAACTAGCAAACTAAAATAACTTTCTGTTTTGAGACATGACTTTGGAATTCCATTGGTTTTCTTGCTTGTGCATAGTACCAGAGATCATTAAATCAAGAGGCTATAACAATTTGTTTCTAATCATAAAATTATTTTTCCTATTTTTGTATGTCATGTATTTTGCATTTTCATTTGTAGGAATTAAGTGACCTAACTGCACATGTCTGAAGAGCGCACGTGCTAACCCTCTCTCCTATTTGATTACACTGGAGGTCCCTTAGACAAAGGCCAACCACTCAAGTTTTGCCAAAATGAGATCTGACCCAATCTCAGAACCCAGAGGCTGAAATTACTCTATAGATCACATTGATCCCAGGAAGCAGGAAGATAAAAACCAATTCTCATTTGCACAGAAGTTCTCTGGATTTATAACATCATATTAAAACAGCATTTGAACTACAGACTCCAGTAAAAGGAGCAACCAGATAGACTTCACTGTCAATCACAGCATGCAAATTTAGTTTTGATGTATACATTCCAATCTCAGAACTTCCTAAGCATCTCTAAAATTAGTTACAAAGGTGAGCTATAGTTGAATTTTCATCAATTAAACTTTGGTACTGTGTCACATCTTTCCTGTCTGTTAGGAACACTTTCAAATAGTAGATACATGCATTCATTCCAGACAAAAGTAATTAGTAGTAATACATCTTGACACTGTCTTGCACATTTTTAACAAAGGGACCCTGGCAAGAGGAGCAGTTCAGGCACTAAGTCCCACATGAACAACTCCCCACTGGAGATGGGGAATAAAACAAATCCCTTTAAGCGTGGATTAAATGCTCAAAAAAGCCATATGCTTTTGTAAGCGTCTCTTTCTAATGCATGACAACGAAACTGTCAAGGCTGCATGGCCTCTTGCTTTGCACCATTTTTCTACAAGGACCAAAGAAAGCTGCCTCGTGATGAAAGCCCCACCTTACAGGACACGCATCACGTCCATGAGTAACTGTGGTCATAACTATGGAACAAACTGCAAAAGTGTCGTACAAAGGTGCTAGTGCTTTCCACATTTTTACCAGAACTTAGCAGAGTAACTGTCTCATGCATTGTCCATCTCCTCCCCCATTTCTAGTCATGTAACTACATTCCTGAAGCGGAAAATTCTATTATGAATACCATACTGCACCAAGCACAATATTGATAAAAAAAATAACAATCTCTACAGAATTAACACAAATGGCTTTCAGGGAAAGGCTGTACTTGGAAATTATTTGAGCACTTCAACTGTCTTAATACTACTGTTCTGCCATTTTCAGAAGAAAAAGTGTTCTCATAGTATTTACATTACTTTTCTTCCCCTGTTGTCCTGCTGAACATGTTCAGTAATATAAAGCTGACAGTGTGTTAAATCAAGCTTCTTCACCAACAGAAACCAGTAGGAAAAAATTTGAATATGTCAAGTAAATAAAATATTGAAAGTAATTTGCTTTCTCTCCCCTTAAGCAGGATGGCAAATATGTCCTGGTATGGCAAATGTTCACTGTAACATTTTAAAAAACACACTGTGATAAAGATAACAGCAGCAAGAGTTTCACAAATCTGTTCAATGCAAACGCCATACTCCTATATTCTGTTTACCTTATGAAATGAAATCAGAGTCTGGCCAAGAAGCACTATACACACACTGAAAAAACATTAAAACCTCAGTCTTCATTGGAAATACGAGGCTGTACCACTTAAAAACAAATCAGTGAAAAGTAATACTTGAAAAATTCTTTTTACAGAATATGTGTACACAGCTCAGCATGCAAATTGATATGCAACTGATATTCCCACTTATCAACCAAGAGCTACGCAAGACAATTTGCCTGTCTTTCCAGAAACCCTTTTATCAGAAATAAATCACACTTAAATTTTTTTCCACACATGCACACACAGAAAAATGCTTTAGATAACATTGCCATAAGTGTGTGTTCATTAGTCTGTTTTCCATCCCCCACTTCTGTGGTTTGGTATTTAATTACAGGGTGGAGTGGTCCCCAGGCTACTTATGTTTCTTCCAGTCACAGCCAGAAAATTTCTGCAGGAACTGACATGCAGCAGTGTGACTGCTTCAAGTTAGAGCTAGTTCCCGGTCAACAAGGTTAGCTCACTGTTCATTGAAAGTCCCATCACTACTTTTGTTTAATAATTTCTGAAAATACATTTAAATACAACAAATTACATTCTAAACTTCAACAGATAACAGAGGCTTTAACAGGACCTAATTTGGTGATTTGCTCTTAATTTGCTTCCTAATTTTCTTTTGCTAATGACTATAAACAAATCTTTATCATTAAGCTGGAAAGAGATGGCAATTTTATTTGACAGACAGGCCTTGAATATAGAAAAGTGTGGCCTTGTATGCCTGGTTTAACCAAATAGGATTTTCACGCACACCATCTGAATTGAACCCTGCGTACTACTTCACATAGTTTTAAATGCTGCCTTCTATAAACAATCTTAAATTTCTGCAGAAAATTCTATTTTCACCTGAAAAACACTACACAGCTTGCAAAATATTGTAATTCATATGTGATCATTTTATAGCTAACCATTACTCCCAAAAGCATTCAGGTATTACGAAATACATTACAGGTATAGAGAAATACAATATTCCAATTAATTTTTATAGAAATAAGAAAAGTTCTGTTGGATAAATAGAACTGGGGAAACAAAATAAAGACTAACTCAGGTAGCAAATTACATGCACAAAGAAAATTGTATTTTATGTAAGAAAAGGATGTTGTTAATCAGAATACTACTGTTGACAGGATTTGGAAAAAAATGAAAGACACTTTAGGTTTTTATCCATGCTTTTTTTTAGTAAAGGACTTGAATTTTGGCCTAAGCAACGAGAATCCATCAGCTTGGAAAACTCTGTCTCTATGTCAGAAATGTGTGACAGAAAGGTGAAACCACATGAGCTCATTTTGACATTAGTCAAAAGCCAAATGGCAGACAAAGATTATGTTGTGTAATTTTTAGCGAGAGGTATCTGAAAACACCTGCTAGCCAAGCCCTAGCAAAAATTTATATAAAATATTTATTTACAAATGATCTGTTACAGTGTTCCTATCAATCAGCTGCTTCTTCTCTGCCCTGTTCTATTGAGAAAAATATATGCAAATTGCAGAGCACAAAAATCTTCTCATTCAGGTGATAAAACAGATTAATAAAAAACTCTTAAGTTTGGATCCTGTACATGTCCACATGGTATTTTAAACCATGTACAGTAACATACAGAATGGCAGAAAGAAATAAAACATATTTTCATGCTTTGCTAGTAACTCAGAGTGTGACAAGGGGCCAAAATCTAAACCCTGTGCAGAGCAATTCAAAGACTGGGCTCTTGAGTAATCCTTTGGAGATTCCAAAGCCACAAGGCAAATAAGTCATTATAAAATAATGTAATTTATGCATTTATTCATTTTTCTAAACATCTGAGCCCTACCACACATTGTCTATTTGCCATTCATTATGGCTGAATATACACACATGGGGTTGAATGTGAACCCAAGATACTATTCTTTTGACTGAGAAAGCTCTAGTAAACAAGTAAATAGTGTCCTGTAGCCCTGGCAGTTTAACTCACTCAATATCCTTAGTTAGATGCTTCATCAGTAAATGCTTTATTTCATTACTAAACATTTTGACACTGCATGTTTATTACCAGGTTAATACAGTGCCACTTAATCTGCAATGAATCTGAAGGAGAGATAGAGTCTACCAAAATAAGGCATTCTTACCTCGACACATACTACAATTACTACTATTTTCGGGCCTATTAAGCTGCTTTGAATCTAATTCCAAATGTCATCAATAAAACACTTTGGCTGAAATTACTGGCCAGAAGGGTTAGGCAGTTACATTACCACACTTCCCAAAATCTGTCACTAAAATAAGGAAGCCTCTTCCCGTGTCTCTAAAGATATGGATGCTATAAATATGATGCACACCACTTGTCCTGCAGCAGTGGATTCCCTTAGTGAGAAGCCGCCCAGGATACGAACGCGGCGGTTCCCCAGTTCACGCCTGGAGCTGGGGGCGCAGGTTATGCAGTTCCCCCCTCCACAGCCTGTTTTACCTCCGGCAGGTCACAGACACACCATGTCCTGTTCCCACATTCTGGAAAACTCGCTGGAACAACGGCTATTAAGCTCATTCTTAAAAAATTAGTTTCTGAATCTCGGATGTGTGGCCAAGCAGAAATAAGGAGCCGACAGTTTGGAGGCCGCGCTTCTCCGCCCGGCTCTGGAAGCGGCCCTCCCGCGGCTCGCTCCGCTTCCTCTTCCCTCCGGGGAGCGGGGAAGGAGTTTCCTCCCCGGGCTCTCGCATCCACCTCAAACTTGGAAAGCCTCGCCGCCTCCCCCAGTCAGGCGACTCCCGCCGCCTCACGCCGCTGCCCCCCTCCCCGGGTTGCCCCCACCTTCCTCACCTCACGCCGCTGCCCCCCGTCCTCCGGGGAGCACTCACCGCCTTCACTTCACGCCGCTAGCTCCAGTCTCCCGGGAAGCCCCCGCCGGCCTCACCTCACGCCGCGAGCCCCCCATCAGGGAACTACCGCCTTCCTCACCTCACGCCGCTGCCCCCATCAGGGAACTGCCGCCTTCCTCGCCTCACGCCGCTGCCCCCATCAGGGAACTGCCGCCTTCCTCGCCTCACGCCGCTGCCCCCATCAGGGAACTGCCGCCTTCCTCGCCTCACGCCGCTGCCCCCATCAGGGAACTGCCGCCTTCCTCGCCTCACGCCGCTGCCCCCCGTCCTCCGGGGAGCACTCACCGCCTTCACTTCACGCCGCTAGCTCCAGTCTCCCGGGAAGCCCCCGCCGGCCTCACCTCACGCCGCGAGCCCCCCATCAGGGAACTACCG
>VYZM01019759.1:39443-53238 GCA_013398915.1 Dromas ardeola | reverse complement strand
GCACCTCCCTGTCAGTCATCAAAGAGTCGGTTCAGTGCTCAAGGAACCTCAGGGCGCTTTCTCTCCTGGTGCACCTGAATTTATGTCAAGCGAATTAGCTTTGCTTTAAAACCACTCTTCAGGAAGTTCATGGATGATACTAATTTCTGGAAGCAAAAGGATGCTTAAATTAGTTCATATACAAGCTTCATAGCGTAATTCCACGATGCTGTGGCAGTTGGGAGAGAAGGAAGGAAGGGTTTGTGGTGAAACGTACTGCAACTACTTTGATGTAGTTTAGGTAAGGTTTAGCCCTTTGACAGGTACAAATTCGGAGCAGAGTTGCATCATAAATCTTCCCAGCTCACCATCCATAGGTTGTATTTCAAATACAGCTGTGGTACTTTGTGGATCTACCCTGACCGCCTGTTCACAGGCACTTGTCCTCTAGTCTATTCTAGAAGCCAGAGCTGTCATCAAAATACATTCCTGAGGCTTTCCATAAAGTAAATGTAATACATACCTTTTTTTTTTCTTTTTCAATCTTGTCTCTTCTTTTGGTGCACTTGGAACAACTTTTGAATGGTAATGTGACCAGAATCTGTTTAAATTCAGTAGCTGCACTGATAAAGAATAATGTTGTTCACTTTCCAGCTTCAATGTTGTTTTTTACAACAGGAAGTTGTAAAAATAACATTTTTATGACTACACACATACAGGCATCACACATTGGCTATACAAACACACAACTTTATTTTAGTAATGCATTTCTTCATTTTATTTCTGCATTTTGGACAGAGTCCAGACTGTGCTGATTGATAAGAACACATCCTCCTCAGTAACCAGAATCTACATTAGAAAAGTCTTAGGTAAGTAATTTTTCCCTGAATTTATTTCTTACTTATTTCTTAATAAGCAGCATGAACTATTCTGAACTTCACTTGGCTTCTCCAGCTTAGAACTTGGATCTGACTCTTGAACAATCTTTGTCCCTTGGTCAATGTTACATTAAATATTGGTAATGCAGATTCTGAGATTCACAGTTTAAGCCTGTACCTGAACTCTGGATTAGGATCAGCTAGCTCTATGGAACAGATCTTGCTTGTGCATTTCCTGATTTCCTTGCTTCAACAAATATTCCCTGACATTTATTTTTCTTTAAATTTCCTGTTCATGTTGCCATTGGCTAGGCAGATCTCCTCCTTGTCTTTGTTGGTTTTTTTTTTGCTGCCACATCTGCTATGTTTCTGGTCAGGAAACCCAGTACTCCTGAGACTTGTTTATGCTTCCCTTCCCTAAGAATTTTCCATGCTATCTTTTATACCATTCTGCTGCTGCTTCCTTACTGGGTCACTTGCTGGCATTTTTACTAGCTCAGACAGCTGTGCTAACTACAGCACCTGCTCCGGGGTTATGCAGATATTAAATACATCTTTTTTCTGCAATTTCCCTGTTTAAAACCTTTGGATATTAAATGATTGTGTGTGTGTGCATGTGCTTATTGTACAGATAATGATCTGAACATGAGTGGTTTTTCATACAGCCTTTACAAGGGCTTTCTTGCTTCCTCCAGGCCACTGTATCCTTGAGTAAAGACACACCCATCTACCACTTACATTCCTTTCCAGATGACATGCCTATTCAAGGCAAGGCTCTGATAATCTCATTCGTGGTGCCACCTCATCAACATTAATTAGACCACTTCCATAAGACAGTGTGGCCTCTCGTGAGTAAGTATATGCCCATCCGTTCTAAACTTAAGCAGTATTTATTACAGCTAGAACTGTCTTCTTCGGAAAGATGTATTTCAGCTTCACTTGTTATTGAATAACTTAAATAGCTGCTATTGTGCCACTTGGTGTAGGCTAAAACATCTCCACTAATCTGAAAGTGATTAAAACTGTAAGAATAAATTCTCATAGTATTGTTGTTACTGTCCTTTGTTTAGAAAATAGTAACTTCCTTCTTTGAACACAAAAATAGGACATGATCACCAGAATTTATAGAAAATGATTTAATATGTTCGAGTCCATGGAAGAAAATGACACTCCATCACAATGGGATTGGATTAAATGATAAAGGAGCTAAACCACAAATGTGACACAGAAAGCCTCCTTATCATTACTTTTTTCTTCTAATTGCAAGATCGTACATTACAAAAATAAGACAATAGCATTATTTTATCTCAATTTAAAGTGCTGTTCAAATGTTTTTGAATAGCACAGACTTTTTTTGTTCGACTGAAGGATTTATAAATATACAGTACTTTGAGAATACCCTATTTGTCGTACATTTTCTAACAGCAAGTTCAATCTATACTTCAGTGGAAAGCCAAGCAAACAGATCAGAAGAAATAAGTGCACTTTCAAATGTACCCTTAGATAACGAGCATCTAATGGTTTAAAGAAAGAATACCACATGTTGTAATTTTTAATCTAGATCTATCACTGCTTTGGATCGAAGCCCTAGGTACATTAAAATTTTTCTGAGAATGCCTACGTAGGTGAAGATGCACGTGTGATGTCTGTTCTAAAACACAGCATTTAGGATTCCCTGGAAAAATCTCAGGCTTTCTGGGTAACTGCGTAACAGTTAAACAGCGCAGACCAGGCAGAGTTCCTGCCTTCTGTTTGGGTATGCAGCAGGCAAAGAGAGTTGAAGTGGTCATTAGCTACAGCTACTTGCTTTCATATACTTAAGTGAAGAAAAGCCATATATAAAAAGAAAGCTTCTATTGCTCCAAAGTAAATAATGGAGAACAAAGAATAAAATGGAACAGTAAACACATTACATGAAGTTTCACTATACAGGGGTATACATGTACATCATACATACACATTTACACTTTAAAAAACATACAGTTTGTCATGCAAATTAATAATTTTTATTTGCATTTGTGGCAATTGCTTATTGTTTGATAGAGATTTTTGTATATTATGTTCTTGCTAATAGTTCTGTATTAATCTAATTTTCAAGGGACTTCTTCTGGAGAGGTATACTTCAGTAAACGCATCGTGTTTTTTAACAGAGGGGTCGATGCTTAAGATTCTGGGTTTTATCTGTGTGCATTTCACAGCTATTTGTTTCTCAGGTAGCTAACAGCTTTTAGACTTTGGTTGGCACCTCAGAACGCATGCAAAGCATATCCTATGTAGTCAACTCTGATGTGGTTTATTTAATACAAAGACCTGGTGTTTATTACAAAGTTTCACCAAAATAGCTATGTCAGCATACCTCCCCCGCCAACGTCTCCAAGCCAGCAAAACCTTTAATGTGGACACAGTCTGCTAGCAAAAAAAAAAAGAACTTCTGTCAGCTTAGTTCATGTTGTTTTATAAGTTGATATAATTTTACTGGTGAGAAGGCTATGTGAACATTATAGTAGGTGACTGCTCAGACAGTCATTTCAGAAACAGCTGTGCTAACCAAAAAATTGCACCAATGTTTGTGTCTCAGTAGTTCTTCCTCTTGCAGCGAAGCCAGTGGAATGGGACGTATGAACACTGCTCATCCACATCAGTACAAAGTCAGATTACACTTAAACAGTTTGCAACAGTGATTTGGGAAAAGCTGGAGTGTCTCGGTTGCGAACAGCTGAAGCCACGTCAGAAGTCAGCACGCTACAGCTGCTTGTTTTGACTTCTTTACTGAGGTTAGCGGGCCCCCTCCCAAGAAGACAATGGAGCAGAATACACAGGCATACCATAATTAGTTTGTCTCAGGTAGCTTAAACTGCTGATGAAAATGAGGTTTGCTAATACAGCTGACTTTGCACATAAAAGAATCAGGAAACAAATTCACATTACTGGAAATGGTGGTAATGTTTAAAGGACAGAAAAACAAGCTAGTCTTTAAGACACACAGTTACTCAAGACAGATTTGGAAGATGATTTTTGGCCAAGTTCTGTGGGATAAATAAGTCCTAAAATAGTAATGTAAAATAAACTGGACCTGATCTGCTCTGGTGCTTCAGAATAAAAGCCCGGAATTGCAAAAAGAAAAAAAGAAATGGCTTAATACGGTATGCTCTTATTGGCAAGAGTTGTTCTGGAACAGTTTTGTCAGTCTGGCTCCCCGGGCAAACGCTGCTGACAATACCAGAATAATTACCCAGCTAACAAGACTAAAATACACAAGAGTAGCTACAGAGGAAAAAATATTCTGGAATAGCTCTGCAAACTTTAGCAGTAGGGTAGCGTAGAACAGTGCTGAGAATCATACCAGCATGAAAAGTACTTTTTCTAGCCTAAGTAATTTTACTTGCAGAAAGATACAGTAAGATACAATTTTCTTTTTTGTTAATAAAAACTGCATGTACACAGAGAGGGTTTTCTGATGTAGATTTTGCCAGGAAGCAAAGCTAATAGTTTAATTACAATCAGATTTGATATTTTGGGAGCGTCTTCCAGTTTGAATTTCTTGTGTCCAATACAGAGGGTGTATGCTTTGCTGAAGCTCAGCAGGGCAATGTGAAACAGAGCCTAATTATTCTGACGTCCTGCTACTGCTTTCAGTGTAAAACGTACCAGTTGTCACCTAGTAAGTGTATATATGTATTTAAATAAATTAAAAGGCAGTGTCATGTATTTCTTAACACCTCTTGAACACATGTCGTTGGTTGTACTTCTTGTGCAGTGCTGGGTATTTCACCTTTTCCCCTCTCTGCGGAAGATAAGGCCTACAGGACTTGTTCCGTGTATTTTTGAATTGCAGGATCCTCCATTTCCCCTAGCAAGTAAAAGTAACATTTGTGATCAGTATTCCCTGCTTTCATCAGGTGTGTTTTTTTTGCCTGGAAAGTCATCCTTGATACTAACTTTGAACCTTTGTGGGAGAAGGAGCACGGATGAGAGGCAAATTGTTGTTCTAGGAAGTGTTGAAAGTTGACCAGTCTAAAACCAGTCATTTACGATGTGGTCCTGCCATTGAGCACACAGGCAACAGCAAAAACAGCCAGCAAAGGAGAAAGAGAAGTACTTGTCCTTTTCATGTCCCTTTGTGTTTAGCTGCGCAGAGAAAAGCCCCAGAGTGGGTGCAAGCATGCAGAGCAATGAGAGCCTTTATTCTTTAGCTGAGCAGAAACAGACAAACATCTCCATCCATTAAAAAAAATATTAAAAAAAAATGAAAAGGTGTGATATAGAACTTATTCAAGAAGGATGAAAAATAAAACTTGGTATAGTAAAACCAACCTAAATAGAAGTACTCAAAATGCATGCATCCTTTTCAGGATATTTGTTGACTGATTTATAAAAGGTATGTATCTTGTTTTCTTGTGAATTCTTGATTGCATCTACTATGAGACTGTATGCTAGATTTCTTTATGATATGAGATTTTACAATACATCCCTAAATTAGCCACCTTTAGGAGGAAATTCCCTTGACATTCAGATAACATGAAGAAGCAAAGATCACTGAAGAAAATCTTTTTTAACAAGTGCCACAACCTCTAATTGAAAAATCAAGAAAAATGACTACATCTTGGGTGTCTTTTTTTCTGTAACAGAGTTTCCAAAAGATCTCAAGTTAGCTTTGTTGGGGCTTGAACTCTTGGTTCTCCAAGCGCTGACTATCTTATCTTAGGCCTACTTGTGAGAGTTCGAGTTGCTCTCATCCCTCAAACTACTTGCAGCCATCTGGTACCTGGATGTTACAGTCCAAGAGGGCTCAGCTGGCCAAAGGGAACATCCGAATGCTTTATACACGATGTGGGTTCATCCAAAGTTAGCCAACTGCAGTAGACCGGCTTCACGAACGCAACAGGCTGAGATGGCTCCCCCGACGTGTTCACACTTCCCACTTCAGACTGTTAACAGTCGGTCAGCAAAATCCAAAGCTGCAATCCCCAGCGACAACTGAGAAGTATTTGGCAAACTTGTGAATTCTTAGATCTGGATATTATTATCTGGAAGGTACTTTTGGATGTAGAAAAACATAAACAATGGTGATTTTAAAGGCCACCCATTTCAAATTATTAACCAAAATGTCCTGTCCTGAAATTCAGAACAAAAATGTTTACGAAAGGTTTTGTCTCAGTAATAGTCTAAGTACCAACCAAGGGATTTCTCTAAAATTAGGGCTTTCTTAGTGCTTCTGCTAAAGACAAACCTAGGAGGACAGGAGATTTTTTTTCTGTTATCTTACGGTAGATCTAGGAACACGTGATGCTTGAAAGGCCTGGCAGAGAAGCTTCTTGACTTCTGCAGTTCTAATACTTTAAGTATCTGTTAGGAGCACTAGGATACTACTTTGAATGTTCATGCACGCACAAGCACACTGTGGAGCAAGATAAAGGTTCCATAAAGTGAAATTTAGTGTATACTTAAGTTTTGCTTTTGCCAAAAAAATAACATTTTGACAGAGCACTAGATATGGAAAGGGAAAGACTAAGATCAGTAGAAGGTTCTTAAGTATTTAATGGTGGGAATAAATGTATTAAATGTGTTTGGCAGCATATTTAGACGCTATGGCTTGTATTTTAGCCCTGAATGTTTACATTTTGAGACAATCAGCATGCAACTACTTTAGAGTAGCGTTCCTCTGACAAACTTCATTTATTTGACAGATGGCCTGTCCTCATATATATCTAGAATAAGTTGCCATAAAGAATCTAGAATGAGCAAGTCATAAAGCTGTTGATCATGATAATTCCTAAAATGTATTCTAAAATTCTATTACACAATCACAGTAAAAAAGGCACTTTTAGGCATGTAAAAGCAGTCTGCTTACTACTCCATCTTCAGTAGAACTACTGGTAAGGTTTAAAGCCTGCCACATTTCAAATAAATCAAAACCCAGAACCCTAAATGAAATTTAGTGTTTTCTATTGATACAAATAATCTGATGGGCGAGTGAAATTTCAGATTTCAAGATACAACTGCAGTAACCAAACTACCACAGTTTATACTTATCTTGAAAATAAAATCAGCCAGTATTTAAAAAAAAGAGACTGTGCTGTAATATACCTGACCTTGACCACAAAGCCAAGCACAGAGCGACAGGAGACTTCCTTCCCTTTATTTGGATAAGTAAGAAACAGCAAAGCTTTACCCATGGACGTTTGCCAGGTTATTTCTAATCTTGGACTTCCTTTTCTACGCACTATCTATTGTTAATATTACAGAGTCATAGTATAGGAAACAGGCATTCTTATAAAAACTGGAACTGAAACAAAATCACCATTCATACCTTTGAGCCTATACATGGACACATTTCATAAACAGCACTAAATTTAAAAAAAGTCTAATACATTTAACATTAAATTAAAAATACAGTGTTAAGACGAAATCTTAGTTCAGTGGGGTTTCTGTTAATGAGAATTGTAGGCCTAATCCAAAATTCAGATACTGATTTTATTTATATATGTGTATATCTAACTAACTCCATAGATGTTTAAATGAAAACAATTTTCCCCATATTATTCAAGGAACATCTAATTAATTAGCCAGTTAGAAGGTGGAAAAGTATTTAGTCTAGTACATTAAAAGCTTGCAAGAAAGAGTGGCAGGGACAAGCAAAAGTACAAGAAAATAAAGCTTGTAGGATAATCTAAATATGCTTCAGAGATGGGGAATTGATTAAAACTTAGATCAGGAACTTAAGCAATAGATTTTATGAAACTGACAGCGTTCATGCAGAGTTCATTCAAAAGGATTTAGAAACAAAAAAGGACAGGAGGATGAGAAGCATGGCTTTTTGAGCTTCCTCTGTGCTTAAAACAATATAAACATTTTACACCACCAAACAAATTACCTTATCGTGAGTTTTAAGAATTGGATTATATTATTTTCTTTACTAAGTAGTTTAGCAAATTAGCAGATTCAAGAAACAATGTTTTACAGTGGTTGAAAACTGTAAGGTTTATTGTTTTCAGTTTAAAATTGATCATGAATTTGAAAAACAGACCGTGAAATATATTCCAAGCTAAATCTTGAGACTATAAACGATTCTCATCCGAAGACAAACACTGAAAATGATTGTATAATGAAAACTCCTCCTTTGTAGGTTATAACAACCAAGCTTTCTGCCCTCTGCTGTTTAGACCAGGAAAAAATAAACTGGGACACAAATCCACTGAGAACCATATAGTTTAAGGGCTGAGCCTAACTCTGCTTTTAAGAAAATAGTTTATGCTTAAACTAGTTGGATTTTTAGTGTTTCTGTGCACTTGGAACTCCACACTGACATAAAATTCACCTGAATTTAGTGGTCTGTCAAAAAGGTGCCAGGAAGCCATGTGCAAGCTGCTTACTTCATAAAGCCAAAAGTTCCTGACACACCCAGGAAGAGCCATCCTGCAGAACAAAGTTAATTTTCCAGTAAAACAAACCATACAAAAGTTCTACCCTGAAGGTAACAGATTATGTTCCATACTTCATAGATTTCTATAGGTGAAGTAGTAATACACTCTGCTTCCTCACAGATTATTCAGAACTTAATTGATGTTTGTAAATGGCTTCAGGATGAAAATGCTGCACTGTCTACAAATCAAATTTTATAAGTCACTTTGAAAAAAAAAAGTTCCGTAACTTTTAAAGAGGTAAGTTGAAAGTCAGTTTTTTCTGTTAGAAAGTCAGCAATCAGTTCTTCCAGACTTGAAAAAAAAACAAAACAAACAACAAACCAGTAGAGAAATGGCCTTGAATTTAACGTAGCTTTTTGAAGATAGATACCATAGCAAATTTGAAAAAGCCTATTCAAAATAAAATTACTTAGAAGTAGCAACATATTTTTTTAATAGCTTGTGAATAATGCTTTGTACTCTCCATGTCTTGTTCAAGCGTTTCTACAAAGCACGAGAGGAAACAAGTTTATTAAATATAGCTTTATATATCACCTTTAATTTTGGATAGAGTTTACATTAAAACTGGAAAAATCCACATCCACAGGTGAATTCTCATTTTACCACTATCTGTGGGTTACTGAAGTAGATGCTTTTTCACTCTCCAGCTTCCACTGGCCTACGAAACAGCAGCTATACAAATACCGCAGTTCCCATCTTGGTAACTCCCGTCAATGCAATTCCATCAACAGCAGTTTAAGCGTCGTTTTAGCCATAGTGCTGCTGTCTGCGCATCAGCACTTCTGTCTGCAGCCACTGAGCCCTCGGTAGCTGCCATCTGTGCTCTGGAGACAGGGAGAGGGAGGAAGACCCGTTCTAACCGCACAGAGAGGCAAGTCTACCTTCCCAATAATTACGCTGAAATCACTAGCTGCCAAGAAGC
This sequence comes from Dromas ardeola, assembly GCA_013398915.1. NCBI lineage: Eukaryota > Metazoa > Chordata > Aves > Charadriiformes > Dromadidae > Dromas > Dromas ardeola. The sequence goes on along the minus strand of VYZM01019759.1, from coordinate 44,035 downwards.
TGCTTTTCCAGGCTCAGTACTTCTCCCCAGAACAAACTGAAAGGGACAATTCAAAAGCAACACGCTTGGCGTAAAGGATCTTTCTCCTTACTTTTCTTCTAGAGTTTGGAGTAGGGTTCATGGATCACTGCCAGAGTTTGCATTTCTCTACATTTCACCCAGCTTTGAAATGTAACTTTGACCATCCTCAATTCAGGTCATTTTTTGTTAGAGGAAACAAGACCATTCAGTGTCATAGTTTTTACTTCTACACTATTGTAATAAGCTTCAAAAAAGGAATATGCAGGCTTTCTAATGACATTCTGTATTCACAAAATCCACTTTAAACTGTCCATTTTACTCATGATCACGAACGGAAACCCTCCCCTTCTCTTCTAGCACATGCTTCAGGACATGACACACACATAAATTGCCAGCATTTACCATAATGCCAACTAGCTCTACAGCAACTAGGTTTCTTTTTTTAAGAAGTTTAAGAGACAAAAAGGTGAATATATTCAGATTCATAGGGCAGTACTGAGATGGGACATGAAAATGTTCCAGGGCTTGTATCTAAAACTTGTATTTTGCTGCCATGAGTTCTATTAGGAGAGTTAGGAGAGATGGAATAAAGAGAAAACACTGTCCTACATAGAGGCTGTTCTTGTATTTCACCTGAAAATGTACGCCAATTACATGCAAAAATACTCATTGGAAATCCCAAGTAGTAACATTTGATCGCATTTAATTACCACAAACTATATGTGAAGAAAAAAAATCACCTCACACGGATGGTAAATGAAACACATGGCTGATTCATATATGCAAGAGGAAACTAAGTTTGTTCACACCATCATCAAGCCATGTAAAGCAGTTACAGAATAAGCAACTCCATATTCTAGAAAACTGACTTTTTCTAAGTGGTACTAAGTGCTACTGATTTAAGCACTTCTGCTATGCAGGTTTCATTTCCAATAGTAAAAAAATTCAAACCAATAAGAAAATAATGCATTTGTGAATGTGGGAACCCAATTAATACAGAAATGTATGGTGTTGATAGGAAAGACAGTAAATATACAGTTATTGACAGAATCTGTACATTAAGGTTCTCTCTTGCCTATCTGCCCTCTCCAATATACTTCAAGGGACTAATGATGCACCCTCACTAATGACAGTAAAACATTAATAAGTAAAACTATTCAATCTGCCTCCTAGCCCATCATTTTACTTCTGCAATTTTTCAGATCACCTTTACATATAGAAATAAGCAGTACACTAACTTACGTTTAGGCCACTGGGTTTTTTATGGTAACTGCTACCTGCAGAAAGCATGAGACTACCTAGAAGGGGTTACAGCTAGCTTTCTTAAAATGGGAGCGTTAGCTTGGTTATACTTTCTTTCATTATCCAGGAAGGGTAGAAAAGCAGCTCAACACACAGCCTCTGAGTTGACTGAATCCTCTGGAGGAAGAGGGCAGTAGTCCCACCTGTACTCTTATATATGCATGAGTCTAGATGGAAGAAACATTCCTGTAAAGTGTAATTCCCAACAGTATAGTGTCTTTTTAAAAAATTTCAGAAGAGATGCAAAACCAAGAAAAAAACATACCTGATAAATGTAAAAATAAATGTGCGACTTCATATAATATTGAGACAGCTCTACTTAACGTAGGAAAGCTCTTAAAGTAGAACTATACCAATTTAGAGCAAAAGAAATTCTCAGCATAGCACACTGAATTTCTACATGTGCACCCAAAGCAAAACCAATGACCAATCTTGTATCAGGCAGGCGTGCAAAGTTAGCACCAGAGGACATTCAGCCTCTAATTACTGGCTCAAGATCCTGGCACAGGAAAGCATTCCATCTGATCCAGATGTTTATTTTTCCTCAAAATGTATTTGTGAACTTTGTTTTTAGTTGTTCCACAAACTGCTTACTACAACAATGGCCATGAATCAATACTATTTCATGTTGCGCACTATTCTCCTGCAGTGGTTGGTTTTCATTTCCCCCAGCGCTTGTTCCAGTTGCTGAATTAGGTGGAGGAGGGTAGACGGGTCGGTTTGCAACACTTGGGCAGTTTGATCTTCATGCTGATTAAGATGTAGCTTTATAGTCACAGCAGGCTTAATCTGTTGTCTCAAACTTCTGCTTGCAAGCTGAAACGGGAACAGGCAAACAAAGGAAGATGGTTATCAGCTTTCATATTTACAATTCACAACAGGTTTGCAGGACCTGCTTGGAGGACTGCTCAAAAATCCTTTTCATCCATATTAAAGATATACACAATCTATTATTTAGTTTTATCATTAGGCAATACTAATCCCCTTTAATTAATGCTTTCACAGTATTTCTGAAAATAGATGATAACTGAATATATTACGTATATGCTAACATTTTTTTAAAACACCAATGGAGCTATGAATTCAATTTCCATAAAGCAACACTTTGCATCATTATATATCCCGATCATCTTTTAACTAAAATTTAACAAAATTATGTCAGTTTTAAATACAGGAAAAACTGCTACCTCAATTACTTTGAAATAATATACATTCATTTTTTAGTAGTTGTTTATGATGTTAAAAAAATGTAAAGTAAAATACAGAGTATTGAAAACATAGAAGTTACCTGCACATCCAGTCTCCATTCCAGATTGTGATAGCTGGGAAGCTTTGGTGTCAGCTCACCAAGAATGCTTCTAATCTCTTTCCTGTTATCCAGGTACAGCTGCAGCAATAATTTGTTCAATTCATCTGAGAATCCCAGAACATGAATGGAATCTTGGAAGTCTGTCTCAGAAATCTAGAAATAACAATTTAGGCTTTAATGCAGAGCTGTGTAATAATCGTTATTTGTTGAGAAACAAATAAAACTGTAAGCAAACTTTACACATACGGTACGGTGCAGTTATTTTCCTGCAGGAATGGGTGAGGACAATTCTACAGCTAGGACAAAACAAATCATCCCTGTTTTAAGTGACTTATACGTGTTGATGTATACTGATGATTTGCATGAGCTTCAGGAACAGTTTAAGATCCGTTTTTTTAAAAAGAAAAATGTTCAGCATCCTCACATTTAAGCCTTCGTATCAGAAAACAAAATGCAACACAAGAAAAGCATCTGAGCTTTGTCATGAGGAAGTACGTATTTCTGTCATCAATTTATCAGCAGTATGTTAACATACTCAAATTATAAATACTCTGAAATGATCTGAATGCCTTCACGCATAAGCGAGTGCCAGGTACAACTTTAAGGCTCACGTTACAGCAACTCGGAGCGGCCCCAAGAAGCTGATTCCCACAGGTCAATGCCTTTGTGCTGCCCTGGAGAAGCTGGTTCATCACTGTGGAAGCAGTTATTTATTTACAGAAAACGTCGTACCTTCACAATGCATTCATACCATCAACACATTCTGTGATCAACTCTAGTCTGCCACAATACACTACAATTAACGTGTCAGTCAAGCCACCTTACTTCAAGGGAAGACTCTGCGATATTTCAATCCCTTCCCCACCTGCTCTTCGGAACAATGTCTGCTCAAGTTCAATTTGGAATATCTTGTCTCTGTATACCTTCTCCACGTCTATATTCTACCACATCAACAGTAAACAGTCTTCCCTATGGAAAAGAGCAATTATCAAACTATTATTCTTTCAATATCTGCTTACACCCACCCAAACTTCTGATGTCAGAAGCTGAAAAGGCTCTCAAACCTACCATGTCAGCCAAACGTAAGGAATACTGCACAGGGGTTAGTACAGCACACATCCTGCACAGGACAGCAACAACAAAATCTTCACTCGAGTTTTGCTATTTAGACAGAGCTCAATCCTGAAGTATGCTTCTCTATAGGGACTAAATTATCCCATGTTCTTGCTATACGCTATTAAAACATTAAGTTTTAGCTTCAGATACTGAATACAGGCTCCAGTCATCCATGCAGATGCAGTATTTCAATAAGAAAATAGCATAACAGACGCCATTTTTAAAAAAAAAAAATTAAAAGAATACACGTGATCAGAGTTTTGAACTAGCTTTTCCCCATTCATCAGTATTTTCAGAACTAGAAATATTTAGAAGACATCTCTTGAGCATATCCCCGAATTTATTGCACAGAGGTGTCCTCACCATAAGCTTGGAGCTTTCACTGAGAAGATACGTGAGTCCTTCCACCCCGTGCTGCACGGTGTCAACACCGACGTTAAGCTTTCCTGTAAAGAAAACACAAGTACCTTTTACTTCCTTCTTAAGCTGCCACAGCAACAACACACAAAACTGCAAACTTACCCAAAGCCAACTTGCAAAATATGCATAGAAAAGAGAGAAAAAGAGAGCCGAGCATCCTTCAAATAACAACGTAAGTGGATCGAAAGGCAAGTTAGACCCCCCCCACCCAAAACAAACAACAAAAAACCCCAAACTAATTTCTTACGGCATGACACGGAGAGAACCGCACGCTCACGTACCACAGCTGTCGTGAACACACCGGCACAGAAACGGGCAACCAGCAGGTTCGGGCTCGGGAGAGACACGGCACCCCCGCCAGCTCCCCGCAACCCCCCCCCGCCCCGCAACCCCCGACACCGCCCCGCCGCCGCGGCAGAGTCGC
>VYZM01019759.1:21254-33564 GCA_013398915.1 Dromas ardeola | reverse complement strand
CTGGAGTGATGTCAGCCTTCCTCCAGTCCTCAGGCACCTCTCCTGTTCTCCATGACCTTTCAAAGACGATGGAGAGTGGTCTAGCAGTAACATCTGCCAGCCCTCTCAGCACTCGCGGGTGCATCCCGTCAGGGCCCATGGACTTATGAATGTCCAGCTTGGCCAAGTGGTCTCTGACCCGGTCCTCCTCAACTGAGGGAAAATCTTCCTCTTTCCAGACCTCCCCCTTGCCTCCAGGGTATGGGATTCGTGAGGGATTGTGATAGCTTCCAGTGTATTGTTGCTTCTGTCATAGTAAAAATGATTGCTTTGCTTTTGAACAATTGCTCTTTATTATCCTCCAGTTTCACTGACATCCTCTTTGTTAGGGCAGGCTGATGAGAGGAACTGGTAAACCTTAATTTAGAAATAAAAATTCATGAATGTCATAATTCATTGCAGGTTCCGGTGACTGTAACTTCTGTTGCGCTAACCAGTTGAAAGTTTCACAAAGCATCATATGTCTGAATGACCAAGTCAGAATCATGAGAACTGTTTTTGAAAATATCAACTGTTTCCTCCTGTTAGTAATAAAGAATTTTGATTATCTTTGTGTTAGTGTCAGTTTAAATCAAATCTAACTCTCCAGTATTTGCTTTAATTAGTGTTGAGGACCTCAGATTGTGGGACGATGCTTTCTGCTTAAAAACCCCACAAAGGATAGGATAGGAAGACTGGAATTCTTCGGTGTTTCTTGATTCTGAAAGAGAATGTAGTAGTCTTGTCTGTGATTTCTTGGTTAAGTAAACAAAGTTACAATTGTCAGAATGAAGTATCTACAGTCAAATGAAAACGAATCCACGTGGAACTATGTTTAAATAAGAAGCCTCAATTTGGAGGCTTTCAACAATCATACAAACAATTTGGATGACCTAATTGGGTTAAATTGTTTGTGAAGTACTTTTAATTCCTCTAATAAAAGAAGTTAGAATAGATCCAGATGTTCTGATAATGATAATATTAAGCACATACCATCTACTTTTAAAACTTGTCCCTGAATTATTTCAAGTATTATAGCAATACTAGGTGCAGTGTATTTGCTGTTGTTTTGTGTTACCGCTTTTTTAGTGTTATGTCATTTCAAGTAATTTCTTACTGTGACATTAGAAGAATTGCTAGAGAGACTTGGTCATCCATTTGTGGACCAAGCAATTCTTTTAAATGTAGCAATGAAAGTGTTTAGACTTTGTGTTGAATGTAGTCCTTGATTGTTGCTTGTTTTGTACTCTGAAGAGGTGTACTGGATCACATTTTTTGTGACTGGGTTGGGATTTTGAGTGTTGGATTTCTTAGCTTGATCACATTTAGGTGTGAGGTTTTTATAAGGGGAATAATATATTTTGTGCTTCTGTGTTCTTAAGAGATTGCCTGCATATAATCATGTTACAGCAGAGCCTAAGAGGAATCTGAAGTTGCTCTGTAGACAGCTAATCATTGTCTGTTTTAAGACTGGATTATGACTGTAGCAACAGTACAAAAAGAAATTGTCAAGTGTAACTTGTCAGTGGGGAACAGAGGTCCTGCTCTTCTATGTTAGGTTGAGTTTTTGCACAATAAAGAAAGTGAAAGGCGTTTAGAAGTGAGAGCTCAGGGGGAGGGTCCTCCTGGCTGCTTGTCATTAACAGTGACTCCCACCCTTCTGATGGGGCTGTTCCTGAGATTTTTCTGGGAATTACTGGTGATCAGGTTGTACACTCCTCTCTTGCTGTATCCCAAGTGAGTAAGTAAAAGGCTGTTGTGGGAGGCTGAGTTAGGGTAATTCTCCATTACTATTCCTTGCTCTAAGGAGTTTCTGTTGTTAAGATGGTCCTCTTCAAAGAAAAACAAACAGGGATTTGTTTAAGCACTAAACTGTATTACCTCATTCAGTTAGTAGTTTTGTTTGGAATAACCTTTCTGTGTGAGAGAGTTGTCTGTCGTTCTTTAAGACCATGTCCAGCAGATGAATCTGTTGTCCAGGCTGATCATAATGCAGAATCCCACTGAGTCTTTCCTCTCTAAGCCTGCGTGCTTACTGTGTCCTACTGAATGTTGGTGGTACAGCCACATTGCAAGAGCATGACAGGCAGAAATCAGTGATAGTTGTTGTCTCTCAAGTTCTGTAAATGGAAGTGCTGCTATTAAATGATCTAGATTATTACATAGTTAAAATGCGCTCTTTTAAAATGCAAATTTAGAAAATGTCTCCCATGTCAGTATGCTTATAAAGGCTTATACTATGCTCATACAGATTAATGTATTTTTGTGACTTATACAGAGTATTGATGCAGAACATGTTATACTGGCACTTTGGTGAAATTGTACATTGATGTTGAGTTCTGTGTTAATAAAATAAAGTTGATGAATATGACATCTGTGGAAAAGAAAGTGAAAGGGTAAAGTCAGTAAAGAGATAGAGAAGGCAAACGCTCGTTTAATTTTTTCGGGGCGGGAGGGGAGCAGCATAGGGATCATAGGGCAGTAATCCGTTCTGTATTTTAGGAATATCATACAGGACAGAAGCTTCTACATGTAGCTTATGAGAGGTGGGGAGAAGATAGATGAGCATCTGGCCAGGATCCTTATCCAGCTCCACGTCTTTCCCCTCTGGAAACGTCCGTCCCTTTGTCAGCTAACTATTGCTCCCATTCAGAGTGCTTTTCTCGACAGCATAAACTAAGGCTAAATCTCAAAAACCTACATTACTGCAAGCTGTGGGAAGTATATATACAGGAATTTAAACCCCTTTAAAAACATTAGGAAACTTCTAAGGGGGGGAAAAAGGTATTAAAAGGTACAGTTTATGTGGAAAATCAAGGACTTATCCGTAAAAGGAGCATTTCCTCATTTCTACTTGTGCAGCTTCAGTTTATACATTTGCCCTTTTGTGTTGAAATGGCTATATAGTTTAATAAATTCTATTCTCATATTTTTTCCCTACAGAACCTTGCTTTATTCAGTATGTGAGTGACATGCTCTAAAAGACATGTGAGTTACGTGGAAGGCTGAAACTTCTTCCTTTCCCTTGCCCAGCCCAAGTTTTTGGATATTTGATTTTGCAATTTAGCTAGTAGATATTTTTACCTTCGAGTGTGTATTATGTCGTTGCTTCTTGTTTGTGTTAGAAGCTGAAAGACCCGTGTTGGATTGAATGCCCGTAGACACATGGTATTGAGCATTTTAAGACTAAAGCTTTGCAGAGGCATCATTTCTTACTACATTAAACAAATGTTGCAGATTTGTGCCATGTTGTTCATGTTTGTGGATTGTGAGAACATAAATTTTAGGGCCTTGAAATAAGCATGGAGGAAGTTGGTCTTTCACATTCAGTGAATTCTGTGGTCCTAAGAAACAGCCTTGATCAGTCATGGAAATGACATTTTAACGCAAGTCATGTTTGTTGTCTAGACTGGGATTCTCACTGGTGCCAGTAAAATAATTATTTGGAAGAGGCAAGTGGAAAGTAATCTGTAGTCCATTTCAAAGAATACCAAGAGTTTCCAAGCTGAGGAGTACTGTGGATTATTATCTTAAGTGTTAGCTTTTGTCTTTGCTGGAAAGAATTGAAATGCTCAAAATTTAGACATTATACCTTTAACATTTGTGTTGTATTTGATGGGCCAAATTTTGTGCTTTCAAGGTGTGTAAGGTTGTAAAATTGGCCAATTTTTTATATGAGAGATTATGGAATTAAATTTGTTACCATTGCAGTTGATGCATGTGTTACACTTGAGAGGGAGTTCAACATTCTGTTCATGCAAATGTTTGTTTTGTTTGGGGTTTTTGTGGGTTGCTTTTTTTGTTGTTTGTTCTTTGTTGTTGTAGTTTGGGTTTTCTGTTGTTTGGGGTTTTTTTTGAGGGTAATGTGATACTGTCAATGACTCCAATAAGGATGCAGGTATCATTGCTCTTACAAGGAAGGTATTCAGGCTGTTAATCTGTATCTTTAATATATTTAAACAAAAAAAATCTTTGTGTGGCAAAGGAGAAATATCAAAATGTTTGTTTTGCTTCCTCCTAGCCCCTCTCCTTGCCTTTTTTTTTTTGGCTTTGATTATGTTAAATCAGCAGTTTTAAAGAACAATTTCTGGTAGAAAACGTGCTCTCTGTTTCCAGACACAAGCTGTTGCATTGTGCTGCTGGTTTTGATTAAAAATTATTAACAAAGCAGAATTAACTTCCTTTTAATGTCATGAGCTTATGAAATGCATAGAAGAATACTTTATAGAATATTTGTGTTCTTTTTTCTTGAAGACTTCAAAAATGCACATCCTTTACAGGAGACTAAATCTGCTGTCCAGACCATGAGTCATGTTTGAGCATTTGTGAATTTCACTGAAGTTGATAAAACTAGTTTGTATTTCGTACCTGTTGGTATTGCTCTGGTTTTGCAAGTGTATGTTTAGAATAAATGCTTTTTGTAGAATTATTCCAGGTACATGAGGAATTTTGCTGATTCTGATTTATGATAGGAGAAGGGAAGATTAAAATAGAGAATGTCTAAGGGTGATTAATATCATGTGAATGTTCATTCTTATATGCTGCTTGCATTGCTATGTGTTGCCTACAGCTTTTTGAAATGCTGCTATTACAATTCTTGTTTGATGCATGCATTCCCATGGGGGTTACATGCTCTTAGCAAAAGGAACTTCCATTTCTAAAATAATCATATAAATTAAAGATTACTTATTTCTCAAAAGTAAGTGTAGAATAACACTTTGCATACTTTAGAAGAAAAGCTTTAACTGACCAGTAGAGCCCAGTAAAATAACAGAAGGACATATTTGTTATGTGCCTTGACTGTCCTTTTTTTTTTGTTGCAGGTATTAAATAAAATATGCTGTTGTCAATAGGAATGCTGATGTTGTCTGCCACTCAGATATACACTATTTTGACTGTTCAGTTATTTGCTTTCCTGAATCTTTTGCCTGTGGAGGCAGATATTTTAGCAGTAAGTATGAGAATATTTGTCTATATAGATGAAATGTCTATAGAATTGAATCTTCTTTTAAACTATTCCATTAATGAATCAATTAGTACAATAAATGTTATAGCAGGTTGCTTGGAATGGAATTGCCTTAACAGTTTTCTTCAATGAAAAAATAAATTGTTCATTTTCCAATGATCTTACAGATGATACATGCTCAGATACCATGACAGTGAAAGCACTTAATTCCCTTAGCCATTTAAAAGGTTCCAATCTGACCAGATATCCTATAGCGTATTATAACCCTGTTAAAAGAATTCCATGATTATTTGGTTTAGACAGCAATTTAAGTTTTGGTGATGGATGCCATTTTGTAGGGTAACTGTATATAAATAAAGTAAAATAATCTTCTGTGGCTAATAGAATTTATGCGTGTGCTGGAGGCTTTGTTGGTAAAGTTTTGGTGTATGTTACACCTAGATATATTTTTTTTAATGTATCAGGCTAATAAACAGTATAATGAACATAGGATCAGTCGTCAAAGTTGTTGGTGGCCTATTTATTACCAATTTTATTTATCGTATAGTTTTATGGAGGAAGATATATGTGTCTTTGTAGGACAGAGCTTACGCCACTGAAGTAATTAAACCTAAGTACTGTGGTCTCTATATTTCCTGCTAGATCCAGGAGAGTTGTTAGTATCATATCAATTAATCTAGGAGAACAGAGTGAAAAAGCCTTGACGCTAAATGTTAAAACAAAAATACGTAAGTTTGTTGTAATGGGGGCTTGACGAATACTGAATTATGTTATTTGGATCTCTGAGTTGTTACTGTTTTATTTTTTATAGATAAAAATTTTAAGAAATGATTAATACAGATAGGTAATTGCTTTATTATGGAACCGACATCGCCACTCTGTTGTGAAATTTTGAATTGGCTTTCTACTGTAAACCTGATTTTCCCCACCCCCCTTTCCTCTGTCAACAAGCTTGTGCTTCCTCTTTTCATAAAAAACCTAATTTTCATTCTTGCTACTTCCTCCCTTAGAAAAGATATTTCAAAACAAAACCCCACCAATCTGAAAAAGAAAAAGGCATTTGGGAAGCTTAGTTTATTTTCTTCTGTTCAAGCTTCTATGTGCAGTATTCTAAAATACTTCCATCTAAAAATGGAGTATCTTTTATTCTTGGATATTTGGAAGTTACAGATCTATTCTGAGAGTATCTTTAAAGTAAGAAATGAAGAGATGAACTAGACACTTATTAAAACTTCACTGTGAAAAGGGGCTGGTGGAATGCTTAAGAGATGCTCAGAAGCAGAGGGCATGTTTGCACACTGTGTCACGTGGAATTGAAGGCATACAGTTAGCTTACAATCTTGAGAGATTTCGTGGTTTAACGATTGCCTGTTTGGGCAGCAAAATTCCAGCTGAAGTTTTAGGTTTGTCAGTGAAAGAAATCCTGCTTTTCCCTACTGATTTATGTGTATTTTTATGCTTCTATGTTCTCACATAGTTGTAGCCTCAAATGAAAGAATGTTTGTATGAAGTACTGCAATGTGTATATGAAGCATGATTGGTTATTTTTTAAATAAGGGATAAAAATAAATAGGTTTGTGTCTGACTCCTAGCTTAAGCTGGGGCTTGCTGAGTGTTTCAACGGAAAGCTACATTAGCACAAGCTTAGGAAGGACGTTTTGAAGACGGTAAATGAGTGACTAGTGAGGACTGAGGAAGGCAAGGTACTGGTGCGGAGCTGTGCTATGTGGTGGTGGGATGGAAGATCAGGAGGCGAGTTTGTGTGGAGCAGAGTGATTACACAGAACAAAAATGCTACCTTGAAATTTACCTCCATTCCTACCTCTTTCCCCTCAATTTTATTAAAGTCTGTGGGAAGGAAGCTCCTTTGAAATGTTGCTGGTTTGAAACAGTTAAGATGAATCATGGTTGTGTTTTTAACTATAGTTGGAGTTCCCTGGTCTAAGTCTGGCTGTTGCAAAATGTCTGGTCCCTTTGAAATAGACATGATCCTTACTTGACTGTTCTGTATGACAGTTTGATGATACAGTGAATAGGCAAATATTTCTGAGTCACTAAACTATTTAATAAAATCTACCAACTTATGTGTATTCAAGTAAGTGTATAATTCACAACTTTTGCAGAAAGCTAACTTTTTTACTTTTAATGAAAAAAAATTTTAGCATACATACCATTTGCACTTTTTATTGTATGGATTCTCCATTGGTTAGGCATATCATAGAGCTACAAAAGATGTACAAGGAAAGGGGGAACAAAGCTTCCACAGATTTAAGGTCTTTACAGTATTCCTCTGTTTTGGAATGAAAGCTCATAGTATAAAACAAAACTGTAGATACTTTTCAGCTACTAACCTGAATAGATAGCAGGGAATTGAGAAGGGATAACATATAGAGGCTATTCTTTGCCTACAGTCAACCACCTGTTTAAAAACTGTTCTTCCCTGTATGCAAGTGAATTCAAAGCAAAAAAAAAAAAAAGAAACCAAAGAACCAAGAACACCACCATCCAAAAAAACCACCACATCCAAAAAAAACCCAGTTCTTCAGATGTTTGCTTTTTTTGGGTTGTTTGTAGCTTCTCTTCTGCAAATATGATGGTATTTGAATTGTAGACAGTAGAAAGAAAGATTTAACATACAGATAATGTAACAAAAGATCCATTAATACTTTCTTGTTTTAACAACTAGATAAGAAAAGAATGATGTTGCCATGTGAGTAGAAGAGGAGTGGAAGAAGCAATTTTGTGATTTCATTGATGAGGTCACAAGAGGCCCTATATCTGATAAATATTTTAATCTGAAAAAATACACAGTGTTGTTTATTTATGCTTACACTTGTTATCTCTTTCCCTCTTGCTGCAAACCTGAATTTTCTTTAAATTTTATTTCTCTCAGTATAACCTTGAAAATGGAACTCAGACCTTTGATGATCTACCTGCTAGATTTGGTTACAGACTGCCAGCAGAAGAGTTGAAGGTAAAAAAAAAAACAAAACCTTTAAAAATTATATATATGTTCAGGATATATATAGAGAGGACTATATCTGCTGAACATTTCTTCTGTAAGCTAAAAAAGGTAAAAGTTAAATGGATAGTACTGAGGAAAAATAAATACAGAACTGATTAATCTACTGCTCAAGGAAAATAAGTGTGCAAAGGGTCTGATATGAACTGTTGTTTGTGAGTAGGAGATTCCTCTCCTATGAAGAGAATCTTGGCAATCTGACCTCTTGTACGTAAGAGAGAATTTGCTGAACATTTTTAATAAATAAGTTAAAAATAGCTGAATGATGGGAATCTAAGTAAGTTTAGTAGGCTGTTGTTTTTTCTGAAGTTGGTCACAATACTGATCTATGATGTCAGCACCTTGCAGTGATATCAGTGGATGCCATATTGAATTTTGTCTTGTTTTTTTTTTTTTAAAATATTTTGAGGATTTATTGTCTCTGTAGGGTCGTATATTGGCTAGCCCTTTCACATGGTAAAGTGTGGAAAGGCAAGAGGGGTTATCTTCCTTGCATGTGGCCCACATTGAGTGCTGTGTAAAGGATTTGTAGTTCCTTTTCTTGGGAAACTACAAGAACTGTTGTCAGTTTGCTTCCCTCTTTGCATTTCTCAAGCAACTGAGGGGAGAAGCTGAAGGGCTGCAGTTCTGCTTTAAACCCCGTGTGCGGTGCCACAAAGCTGCTGGCTGTGTAGTAGGTGATTGATCATATACCCTCTCCTTATACAGTTTCCTTTTAATTGCAATCCGCACCCCATAGCAGATGAGAAGTTCTCCATTCTCCCAGTGCTATATCATTAAGTGGGGAAAATGCATAAAGCACATATACATGTTTGTTAGTTATCTGTTACAGCGTCTTACAGTCCAAATAAAATTATGGCTTGAAAACTGGTGGTAGGATTATTAACAGAAATAAGTGATAATATATTGAATTAGCAGAAACAGTATGAGTGACTCTAAATTTTTTTTTGTTTTTGTTAATCCAGTTTTCTTTGATCCATAGGAACTAAAAAGTGTGTAAACATTACACCATATTTAATTGTAAAATACAACTAGTATTAGAGAAGATGGAAGTAAGGTGTATGGATTTGGAACTGGAAAGGGAAAAATAATGCTGACATATAATGCAAAGTGATTAATGTGCAAAAAAGGTTAAAGATGGATATAACTGTGGGAATACATATAGGACGTTATCATTGTTTTGCAGTAGATCAGAAATTTAGAAGACGTGATGTCTTCTGAAATACAGCAGCAAGCATGTTTTGTACAGTGGGATAATTCCTTTTCCATGTGTGTAGTGTGGTTAATACACTTGGAATGTAGTAAGGTGTGTAGATGGACAGAATTAAATGAATAGAAGGGAAATTATATTCAAGGTGAAATGGGAAGAGACTATGAAGAAGGTTAAATAAATGTAGCTTCCATAGGAAATTATGAGAAGGCATGTTCTGCCTTTTCTGGCTTCTGCTGAGGTAGTAGCTGACCATACACTCTCATGGCAGGAGTCAGTAACTGGTGCAAAGACAAACTTACTTTTATCTGCGAAAAATAAGATAGAGGACGTAGAATATAAATTATTTGAAAAAAAAAATATATATGGTGATGTTAACACTGTAAACTGGTGTGGTTGTCCTGCTGCTTAGAAAAGTATGTAAAAGCTAGATGAATATCCAGTTCAGTTATAGAGCTCGCATGCTCTGAGGTAAGTTTGTTGCCGAGATTGTGTAGCTGATGCTTGTTGTCAAATGCTGGTGAACAATGGGCATGCTGCGTTTTTCTCCTTGCCTGACATAAGATGCAGTGATGTGAACTGTTTACTTTCTCAGGATCACATTCTTGCAGTCAGTGTCAGTAAGTTTGTTCACTTCAGATAAAATTTCTTTTCTGTTCCTCTCCTGTACTTGAAATGCTCATCTACAGGAAAAGCAATTTAGTTTAGCTGTACAGTCTACTATTTGTGTGAAGTTCAGTTTTCATTACTTTTTTTTATTGTGGAAGTGGCTAGATGGAATCAGTCTTGTGGCAGTAACTTCTTTGGCTGTCACTTTGAACAGTGTATGAGTAAGTATTTATGACTGAGATGTATATGTTTTTATTTTGCATGAGAATCCTAAGCTGTAAACATATTTAGGCAGGCCACCTTCCAAGTTCCAGTGAATGTGGATTGCTATCGTTTATGCAGTTATGGAGACTGTGAATAGCACATGAGGGCAGAGAGCTGTTTTCCTGTTCATTCTGTCTGCAGCCTGTATGGCCCCAAAATCTAGCTCTGTGGCATTGTTGATGCTGCAATGCTTGTGAGTGAACAATATGCAAAAAATGAAGCTGATGTGAAGGTACGAGGTTGGATCACTCTTCGTTTGCATGGTGTCCTTTTAGTCCCAAGGAGGAATAAATGGCTGTAAGAATTCCTGTAACTCTTAAGAATTCTGCTGTAAAGAAGACCCACTAGGTTTTATCATGGGGAGAACTGGTGTTAGAGCTCTATGGTTGTTTACTGACTATATTGAGAAACAGAGGGAGATTAAGTGATTTGCCCAAGTAGTGAGCCAATTTAATACATCAAAAATAGATATAAGGAGCTTTGATTCTGACCTTTTTAACTGTGGGACAGCTCTGTGTTTTAACTAAGGTAGATGTCATCACCTGTGTAGAAATAATAACTGAGTTTTAGACCTGAGTATAATACCAGCATGATTTTTTATTTGTTTCCATTAAGATCTTAATTATTTTTTAAAAATGCTATGATATTTGTTGAAATAGGATGAAAATGTTATATATATATATATGCGCATTTCTTTAACTGTAACATGATGCTGTGTGATTTGTGTAAAACTTCTCTGTAAAATGTAGTTGGTTCCAGACATACCACTCTTGTCAAAAAAAAAAAAGAAGTAGTAAACACTTTGCATGGAACTGTGTAACATAAGTAGTGTTTGCTGTATGACTCGGGGGAACCTCAGGGACCTAAATTTGGCTGTCAGCAAATCAGTGGATATTGCTTTTAATTGTTACAGGCTGTGTAATGTTGTGCTTGTCACCACAAACTTGGCAAAGAATGGCTTGCTGGTGCAGCTTTTCTGCCAAAAGGAATATTATCGTTACAAAAGTCTATTCCTCAAAACAAAATATCTTGTTTCTGTTGTTCATTAAACTTTATGAATGGTGTATATTATGGACAAAATGCAAGATAATATATAAAAAGTACATTTAAGCTGACATGATATATGTAAATTTACATATATTTTATATATTGAAACAGTTTATATGTAAATTTAGATATTATGTATTATATAATTACTATATATAATTATTATTATTTCTACACAGCTGATGACACCTCTCTATGTATCTAAAGCTGTTGGTGAAAACTGAGAGTTTAAAGCTCTCAAGGATATATCTAGAACTGTAGCAGTAATTTCTTGAGCCCACAGCAGTGCAGCTTCTCATGATCTTTATTTGCATAAAACAAATTACTTGTATTCTTATCTTCTGCAAATTCCCACTTTGTATGATAATTTGCTCTAGCTTTAAAACTGATTTAAACAAGTGTGAATCTTGTAGAAATATTCTTATGTCAAATGGTAGTCCACGCATTAGTGTCCAAATGCCTCTATCACACTGACATTATTGCACAAGCACCTTATAAAGAAAGTAATTTTTCTGAAGATGTGTGTTTCAAATGAAGGGTAGACAAAACCTCCTCTAGGTGTAGAGTCTGGATTTTTCTGTATCTTGGTAATCAAAATGTGTTGTGAAGAGACTAACAGAAAGGAATCTAATTAGTATCAATCTAATGGTTAGTTAACTAACTAATTAATATTCATCTAAATAATCATAGAATCATAGAATTGTCAGGGTTGGAAGGGACCTTAAAGATCATCTAGTTCCAACCCCCCTGCCATGGGCAGGGACACCACCTACTAGACCAGGTTGCTCAGAGCCCCATCCAGCCTGGCCTTAAAAACTTCCAGGGATGGGGCTTCCACCACCTGTCTGGGCAACCTGTTCCAGTGTCTCACCACCCTCATGGTGAAGAACTTCTTCCGAACGTCCATTCCGAAATGACCCATCTCTAGTTTTAATCCATTCCCCCTAGTCCTACCGTTACCTGACATACTAAAAAGTCCCTCACCAGCTTTCTTGTAGACCCCCCTTAAGATACTGGTAGGCCACAATAAGGTCACCTTGGAGCCTTGTTTTCTCCAGACTGAACAACCCCAACTCTCTCAGTCTGTCTTCATAGGAGAGGTGCCCCAGCCCTCTGATCATCCTCATGGCCCTTCCCTGGACACGTTCCAGCACGTCCATATCTTTCTTGTAGT
>VYZM01019759.1:0-19269 GCA_013398915.1 Dromas ardeola | reverse complement strand
TCAAGGTCTTAAAGAATTTACTGGTGCTTCAGAAAAAATACCTATAGCTAACAGCAAGATAGACTCTGAAGGGAAGGGAGAATTTTATTGTCTACAGTCAGATAAAGCAGTATTGTAATATGATTTAGTTTAAGATTACCTGTTTGGGAGCCAGTTTACATGGCAAATAAGGATGATGGATGCTGCAGTTTTATAATAGAAAACATTTTGTAGCAGTATCAGCTTTTCTTGCCAGTGAGATTCTTTGCTGCTAGGGTTTACAGGCGAGATTAGGGAATGGAGATAGCAGGAAAGCACCCAAAATCTGCAAGCCATTTTACTGATTTGTTTTTAATAGCTGGATCATCTTGTGGCTTACTACCGTTGTTGATGGGGTCTCAGTGTGTCACAGTTGGTTGATGGGGAGAGGAGACAGTGCACTGCTGGGCAGGAACAGGCACAAATGGCAGGATGGCAAAGTATAATGGGTACAATAGCTAGATTATATATTATGAAGTATTTATATTACAAAAATTTTTGACCTGCAGCTGAAGTGGAGTATTCTCTGTGTTATTTTAAAAATACAAAATTAGAATTATTTGTGTTTGGCTGAAATACATGGTTTTCTTGAAAATGACCCTGATATATGGGACAGCAAAGGATGTCTTAAGGAAAACAGGCCTGTTCAATTTGTCATTGACTTTCATGAACTAAAAGGAGATCCAGCCATATTTGCTGCTATGTGATATATTCAGTTATGTGGCATTGTGGTCAAACTAGTAAATTCTACCCAGACTGTAGATTCCAGCTGTAGAGACAGCCCCACTGCTCAGGTAATTTACCTTCACATCACTCGGGAATATCACATGTTTTGTACCATGAATCCTGTCACCGTGTGTGTATGGCTTAGTGGGAAAAGGAAGGGGAAATGTCTCCTTGTCTCTGCTACACCCTCTTTGCCTTTCAAATTGCTGCCCCTAAATTGAAGGGATGGTATGAAGACCCTGTTAAAGGAACAAGTCAGAATTTTTCCTAGTGGAATACATTTTAAATCAGAAATACAGCAAATGCTGCTTTGTTGAAAACAACTTGTTATGACTGAGCCTTCAGATTTTTTTAGTCTGGTACTAGACCAGAAAAATCACATCTATGTTGCTGGTTACAGAATTCTGGGATTCTGAGAAGCTCTGGAAGGCTGCTCACCTACAGGCAAGAGTCAGGTGGGGGGCAGACATGCAGAATTACTTTATCTGCATAGCTATCAACTTTATAAATGTGAACTCTTGTATTTTAATTTTACACATCTTGATTTACCACACACAATCAATAAGTATTCTTGCAGAAAATGAAAGATTTGTACATCGTCATTGCAGGATTTCTGTGGACAGTTCTTTAAGGATTAAGTCACACTAGCTCTTTATGGAAACATTTTTTGGTTATGTTTTATATTTCATGTCATATCCATGGAAAAATGGATTCCCACACATTTCTTCATTTGACAGAGCAGGGTAGAAAGTGATCAGAAGTTCAAGGCGAGCATGGGTATCTATGTACTCACTGTTCAGTGAATTCATATTTATATTATGTTGTCAGTACTATTGCAATATTGCAATATAGAATTTCATGCATACTACAGCATTTTTCCCTGAAGTTTCTGCCAGGAAGCAGCATGTGAGTTATATTACATATCTGCTACCTGACAACAGGATGCGGATTTTAACAAAAGCTGGAGTTATTTTTGAAGCCCTGTTTCTCCTAATTTATGTTGAAAACTACAAATAGAGGTGCATAGTTGTTTCCTAATTTTATTGTGTGAGAATCTTACTAGGCCAAAAACTCTCTCTTTCCTTCCATCTCTCTCTTACCATTTAGGGTATGGTCATCTGTGACCAAATATGTTGTTGACATGTAGTTTGCATCATGTATTTTCTGCCTACATAAAAGGTTTGTTTGGCAGAATAAGTATCTTGTAAAATTGTGCTACTTACGGAAAAACTTACTAGAATGGTCTGGGAGTATATGTAATTTAAGTAAAGGATACCTCTCTATGTTAAAACTGCCTCTTTAGGCGTAAAAGCCAGCGATGTAATACTGGCCAAATTCCCAACTATGCATTTACGTTTACATCTAAAACATTTATTTTTTTTTAACATTGGGATTTCTCAAGGTGTCTCCATTTTCCATTAACATTGTTCTACTGCTTGGAATATAGATGTTAGAAATACAGGAAGAGAATCTGAATTGATGGTGCTCTGGGGCACGTAACTGTTGAGTAAAGAATTTATTGTAATTTTCTTAGTGGAAAGGTATTATGCAGTAAGAAATCACTTCCTGATGCTGTATCATCCTGTTTAGCTAAATCTTAAAAATGGGTTAATGCTTCACGTGCTGGGTTAATGCTTGACATGCCTGAGGGAAGGGATACCATCCAGAGGGACCTGGACAGGCTTGAGAGTTGAGCCAATGCGAACCTCATGAAGTTCACCAAGGCGGAGTGCAAGGTCCTGCACTTGGGTTGGGGCAGTCCCAAGCACAGATCCAGGCTGGGTGGAGAACGGATGGAGAGCAGCCCTGAGGAGAAGGACGTGGGGGTGTTCGTTAGTGAGAAGCTCAAGGTGAGCCGGCAGTGTGCACTCACAGCCCAGAAAGCCAACCACATCCTGGGCTGCATCCCCAGCAGTGTGGCCAGCAGGGCAAGGGTGGGGATTCTGACCCTCTGTTCGGCTCTGGTGAGACTCCCTGCAGTGCTGCCTCCAGCTCTGGGGCCCCCAACAGAAGAAGGGTTGGAACTAGATTATCTTCAAGGTCTCTTACAACTTTAACCATTCTATGTTTCAGTTTTGGTGTATAATTAAAGCTTTTGTCTTTGGGACCCTGGGTAGCAAGGGTGAAGTTGCAACTTAACAATATAACTGAACAGGCGATTGCTACTGCTTTTTGCAGCTAGATGGTGGTGTTAAGCCTGTGCTCATTCATCGTAGCTTGGGCAGAAGGTGCCTGGCTGTGATTGTGTTAATGTCACTCTTCAGTAATTCTGTGTCAACTGAATGTTTTGTAGGCATATTCACGTGTGGTTTTAAATGAACACCATATTGGATTATAAAATCCAATAATTAAATAAAAGCCGTATGTTAAAAGTGGCAAAAGTGTGTAGGGAACTAAAACATTTCCTTAAGTAGTATAAATTACTTACTACCTGTCCTGAAGGACGTATTTCAATGTATAAGGGACAGTTAATAAACACCTGTTCAGAACATAGTGAAGAAATAAAACAAGCAAACGAAAAAAATTTAATACTACATAGAAACTGTCACTAATTACCATAGCACATTTATGTGGATATGAAGATTAAGAACCTGTGATAACCAGGGACCTGTAAAGATCAGATCACTCAATGAACTTTTGTATTCCTTCAGTTTCAACACTTGAGTTGTGGTGTGTTATCTGTGATGACTCCATTGCTGCCATTCTGTGTCACAAGCTCAGATATGTAGATGTTCAATACTTTTAATCCTTTCCATGTCTTGACTGTTTTATTTAAAATTCTCATGCCTTATTTATTTTTGGCTGTTTTTTTGCTGTTGTGCAGCATGCAAGAAGGCTTTGTATTTCAAGCTTGACCTAGAGAACCTTTTTTAGAATAATCAGTGGAAGTTTTCCAGAGAAGAAAAACTAGGGGGGTGGGTGTATGTGTGTGTGTTTATATATACGCACACATACGTACTTCCCCTCTCCTAGCTTTAAGGGTAGAGATCTTAAAAAAGAGCACCAGAACTTTCTCCTGGATTTTTCTGATCTGGTGATGATAGCCTGCTGTAAAGGAGAGATGGTGGCCATTTCCTGGTGAATTAGTGTAGGGCAGGGTTCCATAAGATTTTTTTATGTGTGTGTTTGTAAGGGTGGTGTCGTAGTTGGTGTTTGACTGGTTAATAAAGCTGCTGTGATGCCATAATAGCTGAATGCTGCAACTGTTTCTCAGTTTCAAAGGTATTTAAAGCTGTGATGTTTTGGTCAGTTGTACTTAATGGTTGTGTGTTTGCCTGCTACATAAATAGGTATTTTCCTTACAGTCTGCTTAAATAAATACATGCATCTAAGTGGAAATAAAAGCTATCACTGTGTCCCATACTAGCTTAATTCAGAGTAAGTCTGTCCAGCTATGGCCAAGCTTATTATGTAGTTTTAAACAGAACTTGAATGCAGGATGAAACCCATATGTTCCTCAAGGTTCTCTAGTGCTTTTTGCATCTTATAATGAGTTTTTATACTGTCATGGATGCATCAGAAACAGTATCTTAGATGAATAGTTGTAAATTGGTTATGTTTGCATTACTGATAGTCACTGCAGCAAATGCCATTTACATAGACCTTAGGCTTTGCTTGTATTGACAAAAAAACAGTATATATCAGAAACGTAACTGGTACACATATATTTATAGTTTTGTACCCATATTTATAATTTTTTACTTTTCCATGAGAGCTTCTGATTCCTGAGTTGTCAAGTAAGATATTTCCAGATCTCTAAAGGCACAGAAAAGATACTACTCATGTGATTTCATGAGCTATCAAGTGATAATTTCCAGTTTACCAAAGTAAGTTAGTACCTTTATTTTCAATTATGGTTAAATATTATTTTTATCTGTCCATAGAAAGCTTTTGTTTTGGTTTTTAATACGTGTAAAAAGTGTCTGTCTGCAGACAATATTGAATGTTTTTTCTGGAAAAATAACATAATTACATGAGTGTAAGAATAATTATATGATTTTATTTTGAAAGGTAATTCTTGTTTTATAAGTGCAAGTGACATTGTGGTAATACTTAAATTCCTGAAAGTGTACCTTATCTTAGGACAGATAGGGTACTGTATTTTGAAGCAATAGTCTTTCTAATAAGTACTTTTTACGGCTTACAGGTTTTAAATGCACAGAGAGCTGGTTACAAAGCAGCTATAGTTCACAATGTTGATTCTGATGACCTCATAAGCATGGGATCCAACGACAGTAAGTACAGGTATCACTTCTTCTCTCCTGTTTGAAAATCATTTCACCCACTGGTGTACAGTATTAAAATCAGGGTAAAGTATTATAATGAACTCTCACGTAAAAACAAACAAACAAAAAAAACCCAACCCAAACCAACAACAGAAAGTCCCAGAAAAACCCACCTCAACCATAAATCCTTCTGCTTTTAACACTTCAAAGTGGGAGATGTTCGTATAAGAACATAGAGGTATGCTTGTCTGTTATTTGTGGCATTAAGTTTGTTCATTCTCTGAGTGTTTCTTTTGTTTTTCCTTTAAATTTTAGTTCAGCTGTTCTGAGTTAAATGGTCACATTTATGAGAGAGATTTATATGACTGATGTGGAAAATAGCTGATGTGGTGTTAATTAAGTAGAAACATAGGAAAAGTAAAAAAAAAAATGCTACTCTTGGAAGGAAATCAAACTTTAAAATATGACTTTTTAGTATTTGTTAGTGGTTCTGTTTTGATATTGCATTGTTGTATACATTTTTCTGTTCCATTTAGGCAAATGGATTCTAATTTTGTATGAATACATATTGCCTGTACATATTTCCAGTTGGAAAAAGAATGTTTAGAGGCTAGTGCGCCACTTTCTGAATGATTCTGATGCTAGCTGTTCCAATTTTAACCTTTCACGGAGTAAATATGTTCAGAACATCTTGTAATCTAGTCAGAATGTTAGTTTTGTTTTATGGTATGTGTTTGTCTATAGCGGTGTTACGACTTTCTTTGTGGCATTTCTTTATTTTGTCCAGTTTTTGAGCTTGCTCAATATGGAACAAGAGCATAAATGAGAACAAAAAAATGTCTTTCCAAGTAGAAACACCATTGAATAAACTAGGAAATGAATTTTCAGCAAACTAAATGGCAGCTGAGTAGCCCAGAAAGCTATGTGGATGTTGTTTTAATGAATTCTCAACCCATGTGAATTTTATTTTCAGGTTTCAGTGAGAAATCTAAATGTAGAACAAGTTCACAACCAATGCAGTTGGTTGGGTGGTGTGAGGTGACATTAAGCCATGTGTGCTTTTGCCTTTGGGAACTTGAATGCTTTGCTAGTGAAGTTTAAGTCAGAGGTGCAGATCAATATAAAGTGAAGCCAAGGAGACGGCTTTTGAGAATACTATCTTTCAATAATTTTTCATTTGGGCTGCATCTTTTGAGCATGTTATTGCCTACAGTAGTAAGCAGAGAAGAGGGAGACAGTTCCATCCAGTTTCTTGAGACTGAAATAAAGATGTGGGATTTCTTCATTCTCTTCTTCCTTCTTTTTGACCTTTTCTAGCCACAGCTGTTTCCATTGTGTTCATTTATGTTTAGGGTGGAAAGAAGGGAAGAAAGATTAATTAAAATTTACAGTACCAGACCATAGAAATCATATAAGGCGCCAGAAATTTTAGAAATCAATGGAGTTGTGTGACTTTTTCAAGTCTCTGAGTAAGAATGATGTTCTGGTCAAACTTCCTCTGATGATGCCTCATTTTTTTTCTTTTTTTGCCAAAATATTTTGGCTTTATGCTCCCTTTAAATATTCCATTAAGAATTTTGACTTCTATACCTGCAGTAAAGTCCCTAGATATTCAGTAGGAAAAATGATACCATTTCTTATATGACGTAAAGATGTAGCATGCATGTACATGAGTCTATATGTCATTATGTTAAAATATGTCTTCACGTTGTGATAGTCTCATAATGTTCAAGTTGTATGTCTTAAGAGTGTCCATAGAGTGTCTGGGTAATAATAGCTTTATTTTCCTGCCTTTTTTTATACAGTTGAGATTTTAAAGAAGATTGACATTCCTTCTGTCTTTATTGGTGAGACTTCAGCTAATTCTCTTAAAGAAGAATTTACTTACGAAAAGGGGTAAGTTACCTCTGTGTTACTGCTTGCATTAAGTCATTGCCTCCTTTTAATATTTATGGATTTAAAATAGGATGTTGTGATGCCAGAGGCTACAGATATTCAAGGTGAAACCTTGTACCTGAGAGTAATGGGCAGAAAGCATTTTAAAAATGAATATAAATTGCTTTCCTGCAAGAGGTTTACCGTATATTTATGAAATGTTACTCCTTTCATTTTCATATAGCATTAAACATAAGAGTTTAGCCAGTGATCTAGGAATCACAGAAATGTTTGTGAGTGTTTGTGTATTTCAGATCTAAGGGTGTGTTCTTGCAATATAAGTCAGTTCCCATTGAAGTCAGATGAGTCTTTAAAAAAATTATTTTTAAAGCCCGTTGGAGATAATACAGTCATGAAACTATTGATGAGTCAAGACTGAACCGTATGTCTTCATCTGCCCTTTCTGTTGTATTCTTAGGTACCTGTACAAATACTGACATGGATAATTTCATTGATTGATAGTTTGAATTCAAATTATCATCTGTCAGACCTTACCAGTGTTTAGCTCCTCTCTGACTTTAAGAGCAATTCTGCTCTAGAAGAGAGATAGAAAAATGTGTTTGATTTCCCTGGTGCTCCCCCCTGCATTCCTTGTTCAGAAGTGCATTCTTTCTAATTGCATAGGTGTTCATAGTGTAAGACTACTGAAGCTGTCTCTTTTTGTTTTCCTTTATTAATAGTTTAGAACAAGTCAGAGAACTTCCTATGCTAAGTGAACCTGCAGGATGTGTTTAAGATGATTCTAACAGGATGCATGATTAGGTTTGCACTGCTTCTGTTTTGCTTTAAGTTTAAAATTTTAAAAAGAAAAGTATTGCGAGAACGAGATGGTTAAAATACATACCTTGAATAGGATAGAAAAGGAGACATATTTTTCTATTATTATTCTAATGAGCATGCTCCTTCAGGTCTCTGATGTCCTTTCACTAAATTCATCAGAAGAACTAGATTGTGTCATTCTTAGGTAGACTCTCCTTGCTGATGAAACTAGTTAAGTGAAGTGTGGCTCCACATGGATAGTGATTATAGAACTACTAACACTTTTACACATTGTACCTTCTCAGCTGTTTTTGACTACTTGTGCCAACAGAATAATAACAGGATTTTACCTCCTTAAGTATCAATAAATACTTGTGTTCAGACATCCAGTTGCCGGCATCCATATCGGGTTCTCTAGGAAGATTTTTGGTTCATGTGCTGTAATTTATTGACTCCCCAGAGGACAAAGGGTGCGCTTACCATACTTCATGATTTGAAACTAAACTTCCCGTACAACCCAAAATGCTTTGGTAAATAAGAATGATTTCACAGTATCTTTTGATGGTCATGTATTTTTCTCATTCTGTGCTCAAAGCAGTTATGAGGTTGTTTTCGTGCTCGCTTTAAATTCATTTATGATAATTCAGTAAGTAGTTTTAACTCCAAAAACGTTCTAAGAAACATTGTTTTATCCTTTTATTCCATTGCCTTTACATTATGTGGATATCAACTGAATTTTCTATGTTGTTGTGCACAGGTAGGTATTCCTTTAGTGTGTTTAGCGATAACCTTTTTTTAATGTTTTTTTATTACATTTATTCTTTAAGTCATTGCTCGTTAAATTCTAACCTATTTAAAAGTGTTATCTTTTTCTCCCTATAGTGGCCATGTTGTGTTAATCCCAGAGTTCAGTCTTCCTTTGGAGTACTACTTAATTCCTTTCCTAATAATAGTAGGGATCTGTCTTATTCTCATCGTCATATTTATGGTAAGTTCCTTCTTCTAATAACATTTTTTCTTTCAAACAAATCATCATAGAACTGTCACTTACTGAAGTCAAGTGAAGGGATACAGTAAAGGTACAGCAAAAGCTTTGTGTACTATACATACCTGTACCACGCTTACCTGTAATCCTTTATTTTTTCAGTACGATAAACAGGTGCAGAATTTTGTTGAAGGGATATCAGGAGCCCTTAGGATGTTCTACCTGGCATCTAACTACTTAGAATTGTCCTCACTGCTACTCTTCCGCTGCACAAGAGCTTTTTTTGCCCCACAAAGAATGACCTGACCTTGTGCTCTTGTACATTGAGAGTATGTCCAACTTAGCAAACTTGTACTGCTTAATAAACATTAGTCCCACTGTTCCACAGTGCAGGTCTCACTGGATTTTTTACTTCCACTATCGTAATAAGTCAGCAGCTCAGAGCCTGTTACAGCATAATAGCGTATGTCTTACAGCATATACATTACCTGTAGAGATTCTCAGTTGGGCACGTGTCTCCTATAAAAGGTAAAATAGCATAGCTATATATTATTTCAGAATACTTAGCATCCTACTCTTTCCTATTTTACCTTTTGATAAAAATCAAGTAATAAATCAGCTGTTCTATAACATTTTCTTAAAATATTTCTTTCTGTGTTAGTGTTTTTTGCACTGTAAGTTTTGTATTTCATTGACAATCCTGGGCACAATCAAAATTGCAGCAGCTCTCTGAAAACAAAGCAGAAGTGACCAGCCAGAGATGATGTAAAATTCACTAGTGCTTTGTCTGGCCTTCTGATGATAACCTTGATCATAGAGGACTTTCTCCGTTAATGAGGTGAACATATAGCCTTATTGTATCATGAAGGTCAGCAGTTTGAAGTAAGGAGAGATGGTATTTCTAAAGGAGAGCGGTCACCAGGGATAATATTCTGTGAACATCTGTTGTTCTGAGACCATCGATATTCCAACTTGAGCTTCACTAATAATCTGCTTATAGTCCACCGAAGCTGAAAATTCAAACAAAATATTGGTTATGTAAGAAATGGAATGAAGAAGGCTATAAAGGGGACTGCGGTATAACTTTGAAAATCATAACTACTGGCTTTGAATCCTATCAAAATATGATGTGAAGCACCAATCTGCCATTCTTCAGAAAGATACTAATTAAGGAATGAAGAGAAAGACAATAAGAATACTTAGGGGGCCTCTTATTTAAAGAGCTATTTAGAAGGTTACCATTGAAGAGAAAACTAATGGAGGAGGGGGGGAGGTATGACAACTGTAATCATGAGGCATGTGAGCTTGACCTTTATCATGAACACCACTGTGGAAATTCAGAAATAAGAGAGATGGTTTTTATTCTCAGGATATTTCTTTGTATTTTGCTTCAGAGTTTTTCACCAGTTCAGATGCTTTTGGTTTTAGATGATGTTAAGTTAGTTGCGAAAGTTCCTAATGGACTTCAGTGCTGTCATCTTCAGGTCAAGAAAATAACTAAATTACAGTCCAATTTGCACCCATCACTTTAGCAAGGATTTAGCAAGAGTCATGTAATAAACACAAGGCTAGTCCCACTGAAAGACCACCTCTCCTTAGAATTGCTCGTTTCCCTCATGATGGAAACAGCAGTTTTCTGCATCAAAAGTGGCATTATGAATGTTATAGGGTTGAGCTAAAGAAATGTGTAAAGTGTTTGCCTTTAGGGCATAAGTGAGTTCTCTTAGCAGAAGCCATAGAATCACAGAATGGTTTGGGTTGGAAAGGACCTTTAAAAATCATATTAAAAGTCACATCCAACCTTGAACGCTTCCCATTATGAGGCATCCACAACTTCACTGGGCAAACTGTTTGTGTCTTACCACCCTCATATATCCAATCTAAATATACAGTATTTCATAGATACTGATTCTTTTAAATTTGCCTTTTAAGAGATGGATATTTTTGTATCAGCATGCTGATACTCTGAATTAAAACAATTTTTTACTTAATGTGTGAATTTGAGAGCTCCAGATTCCAAATAAAATATATAGGGAGGAACAGTCTGTACAATCCAAGAGGAATAAACAGATGCTAGGTAGGATTAGCTATGAGAAGGGGAAATAAACATTTGGGGAGGAAAATTTCAGGCATTTAAACTCATCTCCAATTTCCTTGCTTATGCACTGTGAGGAAATGCAAAAAAGGGCATGTCTGTAAACTATGATTAAGAATTTATTTTTCCAAATATGTCCCAGTTATAAAAGCAAAGGCTTCGAGAGACCTGAATTTCTCTTCTGTTAGTGTCAACAGGTAGTCAGTGCTAGAATGAATGGTTCTTTCCATGTCTTAGAATCACGTTGTAGAGGAAAACCAGACAGGAACCAGGAGAAAATTATATTGTATGTCTGCAAGTCAGGGTTACCTGTACTATGTGCTTGGGACAGATGTTTGGAGGGTTTTGAAAACAGGTGATAACAATGTTGAAAATAACAAAATCTGTCTACACAGCTCATGTTAAACTGTGAGGGGAAAAAAGGGGAGAGGTCTTTGAAAGCATTTTCCAGAGTGTGGTACAGGCCTGATAAACAGGATAAAATCGGATTCTGTAGTGAAAAGTAACTAGCGGGAAAAAAAGAGTTTGACTCTTCTTTATGAGGAAGGGGCAGGCAACGCAGGAGGATGAGGTTATGCAGGGAGAGAATTAGAAGGGCCAAAGCCCAACTGGAAGTTAATCTGGCTATTGCATTAAAGACAAAAAGAAATGTTTCTATAAATACCTTAGCAACAAAAAGAGGGCTAAGGGAAATCTCCATCTTCTATTGGATGTGAGGGGGAAGCATAGTGACTGGCTGAGGGAAAGGCTGATACTGCCATCTTTGCCTCAGTCTTTAATAGTAGGACCGGTTGTTCCCTGAGTATCCAAGCCCCCTGAGCTGGAAGACAGGGACAGGGAGCAGAATGAAACCCCCATAATCCAAGGGGAAATTGTGAGGCACCTGCTACATCACTTAGGCACACACACGTCTATGGGGCCAGATGGGATCCACCCACGGATACTGAGTGAGCTGGCGAATGTGCTCACCAAGCCCTTTCCATTGTTTATCAGCAGTCCTGGCAAATTAGGGAGGTCCCAGTTGACGAGAAGTTAGCCCATCTACAAGAAGGACCGCAAGGAGGATCCGGGGAATTACAGGCCTGTCAGTCTGACTTCTGTGCCAGGGAAGGTTATGGAGCAGATCATCTTAAGTGCCATCACACAGCACATACAGGACAACCAGGCAATCAGGCCAAGTCAGCATTGTGTTTATGAAAGGCAGGTCTATCTTGACAAACCTGATCTCCTCCTATGACAAGGTGACCCGCTTAGTGGATGAGGGAAGGGCTGTGGATGTTGTTAACCTGGACTTAGTAAAGCTTTTGACACTGTTTCCCACAGCATTCTCCTAGAGAAACTGACTGCTCATGGCTTGGATGGCCGTATTCTTCACTGGATGAAAAACTGGCTGGATAGCCAAAGAGTGGTAGTGAATGGAGTTAAATCCATTTGGCTGCCGGTCATGAGTGGTGTTCCCCAGGGGTCAGTACTGGGGAACTGTACTCAGTACTGGGGTTCTGTTTAATATCTTTATCAATGATCTGGACAAGGGGGTTGGGTGGACCCTCAGTATGTTTGCAGACTACACCAAGTCGTGTGGGAGTGTTGATCTCCTTGAGAGTAGGATGGCTTTACAGAGGGATCTGGACAGGCTGGATCAATGGGCTGAGGCCAGTGGTTTGAGATTCAACAAGGCCAAGTGCTGGGTCCTGCACTTGGGTCACAACAACNAACAAGGCCAAGTGCTGGGTCCTGCACTTGGGTCACAACAACCCCATATAGTGCGACAAGCTTGGGGAAGAGTGGCCGGAAAGCTGCCTGGTAGAAAAGGACCTGGAGGTGTTGGTTGACAGCCAGCTGAATGTGAGCCGGCACTGTGCCCAGGTGGCCGAGAAGGCTACCAGCATCCTGGCCTGTGTCAGGAATAGTGTGGCCAGCAGGACTGGGGAAGCAATTGTCTCCCTGTACTCAGCACTGGTGAGTACAGACATTGAGATGCTGGAGTGTGTCCTGGAGAGGGGTCTGGAGCACAAGTCTTATGAGGAGCAGCTGAGGGAACTGGGGTTGTTTAGCCTGGAGGAAAGGAGGCTGAGGGGAGAGCTTATCGTTTTCTACAACTACCTGAAAGGAGGGTGTAGTGAGGGAAAGGTCAATCTCTTCTCACAAGTAACAGGTGATAAGACAAGAGGAAACGGCCTCAAGTTGCACCAGGGGAGGTTTAGATTGGATATTAGGAAAAATTTCTTCACGGAAAGGGTTATCAAACATTAGAACAGGCTGCATGTGTGTAGATGTGGTGCTCAGAGCCATGGTTTAGTGGTGGACTTGGCAGTGCTAGGTCAATGGTAGGACTTCATGATCTTAAAGGTCTTTTCTAACCTAAACGATTCAGTGATTCTAAACTATGGGGCAGTGTTTGAGGGACAGTGTGCTGGTGAGGGCTTTCACTTGGCTCCATGACGTACTGAGTACACTGGGCCACACCTGAAATGCGTGTACACTGACACATGCTTTATGGAGAATAAACGAGGACCTGGAAGCTTTGGCTCACTCCCAGAGCTACAACATCATTGGCATAAGTAAGACTTAGTGGGAAGAGTGCTGTGATTGGAGTGCTGTGATGGACAGTTACAGGCTCTTCAGGAGGGACAGGCAAGGCGGAGGGGTCATACTGTGTGTGGAAGAAGGGCTGGACTGTACAGCACTTGCAGTTGAGGATGAAATGACTGGGAGCCTCTGGGTAAGGGTTAGGGGAAAAGATAATAAAGCTTATGTTGTCTTTTTTTAAAACCAATGATGGGCCTTGGCACCCCTGGAGCCCTGAGTTGGAGGACCATGACTGGGGGAATGATAAGCTCCAGCTGACTTTGAACTTTTACGGGATTTGCTGCTGCAACTGAATGCACATAAATCTATGGGACCTGATGAGGTTCATCCCAGGGTACTGAAAGAGTTGGACAACGTTATCATAAGACCCCTCTCAGTTATTTGTCAACAATCTTGGTAATTTAGAGAGGTCCCAGTTGACTCGAACCTAGCAAATGTTATTTGTCCTGTTTTCAAGACGATGAAAAAAGAAGACCCTAGTAATTATAGGCCTGTCAGTCTCACTTCATTGCCTGGTAAAATTAGGGAGAAAATTTTTCTGGGAGTTATTGAAAAACGCTTGAAAAACAATGCAGTCATCAAAGTTAACATGGGTTCATGAAGGGAAAGTCAGTCCTTCTAACTTAATATCCTTTTATAACAAGCTTATCCACTCAGTGGACAAAGGGAAGGCAGTAGATGTGTGGGGTTGTAGTTTTGGGGGTTTGTTTGGTTTTGGGTGTGGGTTTTTTTAGCAAAGCTTTTGATACTGTCTTCTGCAGTATCCTTCTGGACAAAATGTCCACTATAAAGCTAGACGTGTGCACAGTATGATGGGTGAACAATCGGCTGAAGGGTTAGGCTCAAAGAGTTGTAGTAAACGGGGTAACATCTCACTGGCAGCTAGCTGTTAGTGGCGTTCATCAGGGTTCAGCTTCACTACCAGTTCTCTTCAATATTTCTATCAATGACCTGGATGCAGGAGTTGAATGCATGCTAGGTAAACTTGCCAACAATACTAAATTAGGAGATATTGATTCCCTTGATTGGAGAGAGGCCTTACAGAGAGATCTTAATAGATTAGAGTGCTGAACAGTTGGTACAGTGAACTTGATCCCAGGGAGGTTGTGGGTTGGATTTGGTCCTCAGCCATTTGTGGTTTTGGCCCTGCTTCTTTCAGGAGATGATCTTCTTAATTAAGAAATGAATGTGAGACTCTGTTACTAAGTATCTGAATTATGGCAGAAAAACTGCAGTTTATGCATACAGCTCACTGTTTACCTGACATTAAAAGAGTCTGAACGAACAGTTTGGATCCAAATATGCTTAAAAAGAGAAGCCAGGTGTGATGCAGAAGGATAAATAAATTTTATTTTGCCAAAACCAATTACAGTTTCAAATGGTCCTAATAATATTTGTCCATAATATACATACATTCATACTTAAAAAAAATAATCTGTTGTGAAGTATATCAGTGCCTTTAAGGGATTCCTAAAGTGAGAGATGTTAATGCTGTTTATGATACTAATACTCTCTGCGGTTACCTTATCCACAGCATAGGTAGGTGTAGGGTACCTCTGAAAGCTTCAAAAGATTTGTTAGTGTGTGCGCTTTGGTTAAGACCATTTTTTTGTTTGTTTGTCGTCATATTTGAAAAAGAATGTCATATCACAGATGATAGAATTAAAATTTGAACAGAAATAGCATTAGGGACTGCTAAGAAAATGGAAGCAAAATCTTTAGTACAGTTGAAGACAGCAAGTAACTGTAGCTTGAAGTGACCCCTTTACTCCTAGGCAAACTACATCTAGATACTATGAAAACAGTTCTGATGAATATGGGAATAATCCTCTAAAAGGATAATCTAAAACTGCAAGCAAAACCAGTCAAACTTAATGAAATATTTTGCTCTGAAATGTGCCACCCCACTGTGCATGGGCCTCGGTAGAAGGTTACAGCAGTGGCTGTTGCTCTATGTAGTAGGGACATAATTTTTTTTTTCCTCTTTCCCTTCCAAAAAAAAGCTTATGTCTTTTCAGTTTTGAGTGCCATGGTCTTCAAGAACATCCTTCAAGCTTGTTTGGCTTCATCCTTCAGTCCAGGCAAGGGAAGAGGTGGTTCAGTTTGAGCTGCGGTTCCCTTTGGACTAACTTACTGTGAAGACTCATAAATCAAAACTTCTATTGTTCTTTTACTGTTTTAACTTGCTGTTCATGCTGTCTTATATCTGTTTCCAGATCACAAAATTCGTGCAAGACAGACACAGAGCAAGAAGGAATCGGCTTAGGAAGGATCAGCTTAAGAAAATTCCTGTACATAAATTTAAGAAAGGCAAGTGGACCATTCTTTGCCTAACCAATTGTTTTTAACACGAAAAACCCTCTAAATTGAGGAGCTTTGTAGTTTTGGAGGTAATTTTGAGTACACTTGAAATAGATAGAGTTTGGACTGAAAGCACACAAAAAGTTTGACTTGACCCTGCTGTCACTGAGATAGAGGAGTTCTAACATTTCTTTAATGGAAGCAGAGCAGACATCATATGCAAACGGTGGCTGAGAATTACAAGGTTGCTTAATACACCACAGAATTGGTACAGAACTTCCACGGAACTTCATTTTGTTCTCATTAACAGAGGCCACAGCAGTCAGTTACTGTGATGCATTTATTTCCATTATTTGTCTGGAAACTGATAAATACTAGTGGCACCCAAGTTGCCTGACACTATAGAGACTAGAAAAACGAAACCATCTTGTGGGTATAATTTACCCACTTTTCCAGAAGAGTGGTCTTTTCATTCAATCACAATGCTTCTGTGAGGGTAAGAACGATTCAAATTTAATGCCATAATACTTGCTGTTGTGATTCTTTGTAGTGATTAATTTTATGCAAGATTAATGACAAGATAAGAAATAAAGCTGTAGTAAGTTACTTTATTCAATGAAACAGAAAAGCTGCCTTAAATCCTTCTGTGTTGTAGTCTACTTCTTAAAAGTAGAAAAAAAATCTGCTACATTTTTTCTCTGTTTTGTTTTTTAAATGTGTTACTGTTTTACCATCTGATTGTGCATTCATAAAAGCTATTGCAAGGTATGAGAAGAAAAGGTGGAAAAAGTACTTAACTGAAATGATTGATTACTACATAACACATATCAATAGAGAATGTATTTGCCAAGGCACAAAGACCATGTTGGGGGATATGCCTGGTTTCAAGGATAGAACCCCTGACTGTTTTTTGCCCTTGATAAAGCCAACCTGCATTATTAATGACATTGCTCTCACTTTGTGCAGAGCAGATGTTCAGTTTGAGTGGATACAGTTTTTATGCAATGTTTAGTCAGCCTCATAGGAAAAAAAAAAATGTTTTCCTCTGCAGGGTTGACTGAACCTTGCTATAATGACCTGTTGTAATGGCTTTAAAATTAACTCTAAAAAAATTATCTTAAGCCAATAAAGCTAATATTAATTTTGTTTCCCCTTATTGATTCCCTATGAAATCTAATTAGAATAAAAGTACAAAGCATGTACTTGAAAGGTGTACTTGAAAGGGAAATTTGCAAAGAAAAAGTTGCTTCAGGATCAGTTAATGTCTTTTTCAGTTAATTGTGTGCATCTGTAAATAATTATCTCAGAATTACATGACTAAGTAGCCAGCATATGAAAATATTGCTGTTTTCCGCATTCTCCTTCCTCTTTCCTTTTGCTGAATCTTACACAATATGAATTGTTCGGAGCTCAGTCAGTCTTTGTACAGTAAACCTGGCTGTAAATATCCAGGTATCCCCTGCATTCACTGACTTACTAAAAACAGAACAAAAAGCTTATTTTTTTTTTTTTCAACTAGGATTTCAGTTTCTTTAAGTGAATGATCACTTTGGTTTTCCTGCTAAGAAGTTAATTCCTTGCATTACTTTTTTGAAGTCCTTTTACTAAAAGAACAAAATTTGACCCAGTACTTGCAGTATGTTACTTTTGGCAATTACAATAAAGATATATTGCTTCATGCTTCTCTGTGAAAGATAGGATTTCTCAAGACATTATTGCAAAATCCATTCGCTTCAGTCTTCTTGATGATAATACCCAAACAATCCTGCCTTTTGCTTTGGAAGGATAGGTGAAAACAACTCCTGTGGACTATAATCCTGTTTTCAGGAATGCTGGGTTTTCTTCCGTCTCCAGTGTATTCTTAAAAATCTGTTTGTTTTGAAACGTTAGTCAAATACTGAAGCTAAGACACTGTAGATACTGGTTCTTCTTTCCTGCACTGCTTTTTATATCATGAATCACTGCCTAATGAATGGTTTCACTGTTCTGTAAAAGGGTTTTTAAGGGAAAACTGGCTTAAGTGGATTCTAGAATTTAATAGGTTGATAGGCAAATGATGATGTAATGAAGATGATTGTTCTGTAGGGGTGATTGCATTCTGACATACCTAAAGAGTTGCTAACACAGGAAATGCATGAACCATTCCTAAATAGGATTTGAGTCAAATACCACTGTATGGCTTGGGAATTTGTTACCATTTTCAGTAGGCTTTACATCAGGCACTTAGCATTTCTGTAATGAGTAGAGAATGCAGTAACAAAAGATGTGGTATTGACTGTCTTTGCAAAGTCGTAATCAACAAGTTTCGCCTTTGAGTAATTCCACAGCATGCAAAGTACACTGTATCCAAATCTGGTTTCTACCCTGAAAGAGTTTTGGGGCAGTTTTTGTGTTGTGATTGATTACAAAATGGATTATGTTTTGGTCATACAAAAGTCAGTGGGAGTTGATACCTTTTGTATGATGCCTTTATAGCAAAAGTGAAGACAGCAAAAAAGACAAATCCATTTAATGTGCCTGTAATTTGTTCATTAGCAAATCTGAATATTCCGAAGAATAATAGCTTAGAAAAAAAAATAGGTTAGAAATTTTCTGAATTTATATGTATTGTAGAATTTATTTTCAGAAATATATAATATTATTTTCAAGCTAGCTTAACTTTACCCTTAGGTGGAATCTAGGCCAAGACTGAAAACATTTTTGGATCTTAACTGGAGGGAGATTATAGTGTAATCTCTCACTCCTGTAGAAAAGAAAATGTCATAAATTTAGTGAAGATAGAATGCTACAAAAGAGATGTGTGAGTATATTATTAAGAAATTAAACATGAACAAAGCAATTATTTCTGCACTGAGTGTTTAAAGATAGGATCCTAAGTAAGTGGTTAGATATCTGATAAATTTTCCAGGATTTGGGAGTTGCTACTTCCACAAGACTTCTAAAAATGGAGCTCTTTGGTTAGGTGTTTAAATATTAAAGAGCAAATTAACGTTAGGTAGTCAGCTTTTAAATGCTTTATATACACATGGAAGAAAGCCCCAACATATGTGACAAATAATAAGCTGTAGGAGTACATGTCATTTTAAGCAAATACGTATTTTTAAGTACCGTGTGTATTGAATTTTTGTGTACCTATCTTCATATGCAGATTGATATGTAGGATACTTTTTAAAAATCTGCCCTGGAGTAAGTGCAGTTCTGCAGTTTACTACGTATTCCTAAATTGACTTTTTTTTCCCTGAAAATGGGATTATCACTGATCTAATTACTGTTCATTACTGACCCATCTGCCTGACTGCACAGTACAGTTACGATCTAACAGAGAAAACCAGTCATAAGGTCTGTCAAAGTCTTCGCTGTTTTATTTTTGCATTTTTCATTGTTCGTAAGTACACAGCTAGGTGGGATATATGTGGATGGGTAACTCTGTTTCTGAAAATGTTTTTTATTTGTATGTACCAAGTAGTTAGAAGATAATTTTGCTTACTAAAGACTCTTCATACACAGTTTATTTAAACAAGATACTTCATTTTGCAGCAGTTTCCATACTTCCGTTTCCCCCGCCCCCCCCCAATTTTTGGTGGTTCTGTGCCAGCTTCTAAAATACAGTAATGGGTATTTCATAGAATCATAGA